>PVJA010005195.1:13161-26227 GCA_004027025.1 Myocastor coypus | reverse complement strand
AGGGCTCGAATTGTGGTCCCTGCACTTGCCTAAGCAGGCACTTAGATATCTTGATTAATTTTTAACCATAAAGATACTGCTATAGATCAATCCTATGTTTAACCTATGCTAAAAAAAAAAAAAAAAAAAAAAAAAATCCTGGATGATCAGCAATTTCATACCTACTTTATATTTTTATGAATACAATAGCATGGTATATAGAAAAGCACAAGTCTTTTCATTATACAAAAGTGACTGGGTGTCCTAAAATAAAATATTCAAAGTGTTAAAAAAAATACTAAGAGAAATAAAAGCTAGTGTTCATTAAGGGCTTCCTGTGTGTCAGGCACTACTCCAAGCATGTGTCAGTGCTACATGGTGTCTAAGCCTCACAACAATCCTATGAATAGGTGCTTTTTCTTAATCATTTTGCAGGGAAATTGGCCTGAGGGAGCACAGAGAGGTTAAGTAACTTGCCCATTCTTTATAGGAATTCTGTTGATTTGCATGCTTGCTGTAATCCAGGGACACCTTAAATAACTGGTAGGGGATAACATTTTTTCATGTTTGAAATTAATCTTTTATTTATTTAGCAATTCCTTTTCTTAAATTTGACTTTTTCTATCTTGTTCTTGTATAAATAAAATGTTTTTAGGGTGTTTTTTTTTTTTTTTTTTTTTTTTTTTTTTTTTTTTTTTTTTTTTTTTTTTTTTTTTTTTTTTTTTTTTTTTTTTTTTTTGTTTGTTTTTTGTTTTTTGTGAGACTGGGGTTCGAACTCATGACCTTGCACTTGCCAGGCAGGCACTTGTGCCATGGAGCTATCTCCCCAGCCCCTGTTCTTTGTATTTTAACCAGGAAGTCAAGTGGCATATAGAAATCACTTTATGATCTTAAAATGGAAAGTTCACATTATGGAAGAATATGACAATCTCACTTAAGTAAAGAATTTATAGTCTCTGAATATATAGTGTGATGATTTATTTGATAAGTAAAATTTTTGAAGACTTATTTTTTTATCATAAGGATTAATTTTATAGCTGCTACAAAGCTTTTAATGTCTATTTTCTGAGCACAGAAAGAAATTTTGGCTTTTTTTTTTTTTGGCTTTAACTGATACAAAGTGATTATTTTAAAACTTTTAACTCCATCAGTTTCAATGTCTAGTTTTTCTCTAGGTTTCATGCTTAACTTAGTATTTTTGAAAATAATGCTTTCACTAAAGCCTTCAGTTAATCTTTTTATACCGTCAAGTTGAGTTTCCTGAAACATTTTTCAAAGTAACCCTTAACCAAAAGGCATAAACAAAATACCTGATAGCTGCCACTGAAAGCAGGAGAGGTTTATGTTGGCTTATGGCTCTCAGACAGCTGAGTCCATGGTTGCCTGGCTCCATGCCAGAACTGCGAGGCAGAGAAGGCCCGGCTGAGCGGTCGCCTCGAGGCAGCCTCGGCTGCAGGAGGAAGAGCTGGAACTAGGAGGCACGCATCTGGCCTGTGCCGTAGCGACCTGCACATGGAGAAGACAGCCCCCACCTCTGAGCAGCAGTCAGCTCCACCCTGGCCCTTCGACCAGCCTGCTCACACAGACAGCAACCCCACTGTACACTCATCTAAAGCCCCACCACCGCACGAGATGGGGGGGGGGGGATTTTAGATCTAAACATTAAAACACTAAGTAAACCATATAAATCTAAATCTAGTAAGTCAACTTTATTAGACTCAGACTTAACATACCAAGTTCTCCTAAATGTTAATCTTATTACAATACTATAATGAAGACAGATTTTTAAAAAACACTTTACATGACCCTTATTTTTAAAAAAAAAATCCTCAATGCAGACAAATTGTCAGGCGTTAACTCAGTTCTCAAGCCTGTCTTTATTTTAAACCTAATACAAGCTACTCATATTATGGGTAGCATTGAACTCTTCAACATGTCATTTCTTCATCCCTAAATGAGTACTCAAAAGGGGTGAGCGGAGTTTTCCACCTTCCAGCCTTCTACCACAGCTCAGATTATATGTTTGGCATAAATTCAGGGTAGGGCAGGGGACCTATGTCTGCCTACTGGCCAGGGTGTGCATGATATGGAGGGGCCACCATATGCCCTTATAGTTAGGCTCTGCCATTGTGAATGGGGATTTTATGAGCCCTCCCTCACGTAAATTTAACTGCAGGTTTAATTTTCAGTTTTGGGTTTTTTGGGTTTTTTTTTTTTTTTTTTTTTTTTTTTTTTTTTTTTTTTTTTTTTTTTTTTTTTTTTTTTTTTTTTTTTTTTTTTTTTTTTTTTTTTTTTTTTTTTTTTTTTTGGCAACCTGGTCTTTCCTGGAAAATATGCATTCTTTTTCTTTTAGGTTACACTTCATCCCTTTTTAAATGGGATTGTCTAAATCCAGTTCTATACACACTGTGTAACCTTTGGCATTAAAGCCTATTTGTACATTAATGGGGTTTGGTCACCCTGTTTAGGTTACCGTAGTACACCTTTCTCTTTTACATAGCTATCTCATTTGGCCATCAGTCATTTTATTGACAATGATGATCAAGTTTAGTTTTTACCCCTTTAAATTCACAAAGCCAAAATGATTTTTCTCTCCTAGGAATGCCAGAATCACCTCCGCAGATATGGAAATGTGAATCTGGAACTGGTGACTCGAATCATTAGAGATGGTGGCCCATGGGAAGATCCAGTGTTGCAAGCTGTTCTTAAAGCCCAGCCAACATCTCAGGAGATAGGTACTTCAGGAGATTGAAAATCAAAAACATTTGTGAGAACAATTTCTAGAGCAGTAATAGTTACTCTTTTATTTTACTGAATACTGAATATTGAAATGTACTTTAAAATGAAAATGGTTTAATTTGTTATTCTAACTAGGCCCAAAGTGATTTGTTTTACATTAAATTAGATACATTTATTTCTTGTATGGGAATTGAGTGTGTTAACATCTGTACTTGATGTCACTTATTTATAGGGAGCTTTTATCACTTCAGTTATACTTTAAAATTCACTGAAGTAGGAATATCCTTACTTCACAGAGCAAAAAACCCCAAATCCCCCAAAACAAAAGGCCTTTTCTGTTCATGAAAGCATATTATATCTCCCATAGAAACTCCTGTGAAGAAGGGTGGAACCTCGAGTGAATTGTGATCTTTTCTACAGTTACTCTAGCGCATAGTGCAAAGTAAATGTTTAATATAAGTATTCTGTAGTTGAATGACTGACCATGTGATGCATGTATAAGTGAGTGAATAAATTTCAGTTCCAAATATTGTACAGTAGTATGTCCCAAACTTTATCTAATATAACCTTTTGTCTTATCCCATACACCTACATCCTTTGACCTTATTTCCTACATCCTTTGACATCACCTTCTGTCCTTGTTGGACATTTGTTTTTGAAGCAGAAAGCTTTGCTACCTGTTTTTTAGTAATGCCTCTCAAAAGCTGTTTACTGCTGGGTGTGGCAGCTCACACCTGTAATCCCAGCACTGGGGAGGCTGAGGCAGAGGATCAGGATCCTTGTGTGTTCAAGACCAGCCTGGGCTACAAAGTTGAGCTCAAGGCCAGCCTGAACTGCACAGCAAGACCCTGCCTCAAAAAGACAAAAAAAAAAAAAAAAAAAAAAAAAAAAAAAAAAAAAAAAAAAAAAAAAAAAAAAAAAAAAAAAAAAATCCTATAATACTAAACTATTCTGGACTCCATAATATTTTGAATAACAAAAACTTAGAATGTAAGCTTAGTAGTAGCAAGTAAAAATAAAAATGTGGAGACCACTTGAAAGTACAGAGAGAGCCTACTGAGGTACAGTTGAAAGAAATCTAAAGAGAAAATATGAGACCTCACAGCCCTATAACCAGCCAGACTTTGGTAAGAAATACTTTGCATCCTACATTATGCAGTTTAGGGCATTTCCATTTGTTGTAGATTAATATGTAGAGTGGGTTTTGAGTAGAAGTTACCTAGAGAAGAAGCTATGATTCTCAGGCCTAAGAGCACATCTGCCCACAAGTTTGGAGCTGTGGTAGAGAACAGAGACAGAAGACCAGGAGAAGCAGTGCACGGGGATTGGATAAGATGCAGGGGGAGTAAGACTGGGAGAAATACGGAGATCTATGTGACAGGTATGGGAAACCCAGAGGACGCAAAGCAGACCAGCCTGATGTATAGGTCATAGAAGGGGTTAAAAGAAAAGGGGGAGACAGTGGGAGCTAAGCAAAAACAGTTGAATTATTGAGGAAAAGCAGGAAAAATCAAATATAGCAAAAATCAGCGTAGACTAGAGGAAGGTAGCCAGAAGGAACAAAGGGCAGTGAGAGCTCCAAAAAGAGTTGAAAGATAAGAAAGTTGGAGCTTTTTAAAAAAGTTTCAAGGTTTCTGTGAGTGGGAGCTAAAAAAAGCTGTTGTTGGTTATTCTTCCATGTTAGGCCAAGAATCATCAATATAATAATATTCCTTTCATAGCTACCTAACTTTGGGAAAAGCTGCTCGAGACCCTTATTAATATGGACGACTCTTTGCACTCACTACATATTAGTATTTCATTATTATATATTGAAAACAGAATTGCAAGGCAGATGTTTAAAACAAAATAAAACATTGCTTATAAGTATTATAGTAACTACCGATTAAATAGAGATAAGAAATTAAAATACCTCTGGATTTAAAAATCTCTGCCACTTTCAGAGGCTTTGTGTGTGGGCAACTTATTTGACCTCTCTGAGATGTAAGTTTTGTCATCTGTGAGACAAATAATGTAACACCGGTCATAAGGTTGTTGTTAGGTCTAAATAAACTTACATAGTTAAGGTGTTTATATTTCAAAACTGTGAAAGTAAGCATAAGTTAAAGATACATGAATGTATTAATAAATAGACTTATATGACAGTATTTTTAGTTTAATTTTATTGTAAAAGTAATAGTATGACTCAACTTTTTATTAATTTTTGTTTACATTTCTCCATAATCTGAATGTGGTTTTAATGTGATCATATAAGATTTAACCTTTTATCCTTAAAGTAATGAAAATAGTGGGGCATAAGATAAACACTGTAATATTACACTGGAAAATCACCTTAGACCTCACTAGTTGAAATACAGATTAATGCAGTGTTGATGAAGAAAATTGCACTTCCTATGTTAGTTTTGTTTTTTACTCTTTGGACTGAGAAATCAACTGATATTTCTTAAGCACTGTTTTGGTGTCACTCTTATTTTCCCAACTATAAAACTGAATATACTTTTTACAAAGATCTACTAAGAAAAGTACCTAAACAAGTGACTTGTTAATCTAATTGATACCATTTTAGTGGTAAAGTTCCAACAATAAAGTTTGTATCTTTTCTTGAAAGTAATTGAATGGGTTTTCTTTTTCATACAGTGAACAAATACTTAAGTTCTGAAAATCCACTCTTCTTTGAACTACGTGCCAGATACCTAATTGCTTGTGAGCGCATTCCTGAAGCAATGGCTCTTATTAAATCCTGTATAAACCACCCAGAAATCAGCAAGGACTTGTACTTCCATCAAGCACTTTTCACGTGTCTGTTTATGCTACCTGTAGAAGAGCAACTATTCCAGCAGGTATTGAGAACTGGGTCTTGGTTTTTTTGCATATTGCCTTGTTTTCACATTTCTGAAAAAGGAGAAATAGCTTGTTGTTATTAATTTTCTTTTACAGTTATATCACTTATTTAAAAGATCATATTATCTAGGTATGTTCTCCTTTAGCACTGTTCTTTAAATTCACTTTAAACTAGTAGAATCTGATAGTAACAAGTAATAAAATGAATAAAATACACTCATTAAGAAGCATTATTTAGAGCCAGCCAAATAGCTCAGAGGATTAAGGTGCCTGTTAGCAGGCGCAGGGGCCAAGGTGTTAGATCCCCCAGCCTGCTGTGCTGGCCCTGCCCTGAGGGCGTGCAGAGACAGCAGCTGAGACTGGACATGGAGTTGTGCACCTGTAAGCCCAGTGCTTGGGAGGCTGTGAACAAGTGGATTACTACAAGTCCAATCTAGTAGTGAGACCCTGAACAACCTGTAGACCCTTCTCCAAAATATGAAAGAAGCATTATTGAAAGAATGTTTTTAATTTTTCTCTTAATTTTACTTGTTTATTTGGTACAGGGTCTTGCTATGCAGCTCATGTTTATAGTGATCCTCCTGACTCAGCCTCCCCAGTGCTGGGATTACAAATGTGTGTAGTGACACCCAGTAGCCAGCATGAGGTTCCAGGGTTTGAACCCTGTCCTTGTGCCTACCAGGCAAGTGCTTTAATCGCTGAGCTATCTCCTCTGCCCCCTCAAAATATTTTATTTTTAATGTATTTAGCATAAGATCTCACTACACAAATCAGACTTGTAGTGATCCTCCTGTTTTCATCTTCCGAAGTCCTAGGATTACAGGGGTGTACAACCACGCCCAGTTTTGGTCACTGTCCCAGTGCATCCTGGGGGCAGGGCTGGCACCGCATACTGGGGATCAAACCTTGGTCCCTGCACCTGCCTGATTAGGCGCTCTAGTCTACTGAGCTATTTGGCTGGCCCTCCCCTCAAATTTTTTATGCTGAGTTTTTTCTTTTCCTTTTTTTAGGGGAAGAGTACTAGGATTTGAACTCAGGACCTTGTACTTTTCAGATAGACACTGTGCCCCTGAGGGATATCCTTGGCCCTGTATTATCCAAACTTCTGTTGTGACAGATGAGGTCAGAGAAAATCTGGGAAACATTCCCATGTTACCTCTTAAAATACTGAGCCTGAATAGTGACACACACTGCAATCCTCCCACTACACACGAGGCTGAGGCAGGAGGATTGCTGCGAGTGAAGGCCAGTCTGCATTACACAGTCTGTTCAAGGCCGGTCTGAACTGTATAGGGAGATCCCTCTCTTAAGTGCATACATAAATAAATAAACAAACCAACAAAGAAATTGAATACTCACATACATTCTTTTCCAAAATGAAAGAATGAATTCTTTCTTACCGTAGACCCTATGTAAGGCCATAGAATTAATCAGAATATAAATACTTAGTATAAAATGTTGATGCTGTACAGTGGAACTATTAAATTACAGAAATATTCTATACAGTTTGCCATGTCTTTTTAGAAAAAAACTGGAAGTGTGTGTACTTTCTTCTGGATGTTTCCCTTAAACCTTTGGTACAGCTTTTCACACGTTGGCGGGTGATGCGAGTCGCTTGTCCCTTCCTCTTGCAGCACTTACTGAAAACCGACTGTCGGAGTGGCATCGACATCATCTGTAACACTGAGCAGGAAGGCAAGACTGCTCTAGCTCTGCAGCTGTGCGAGTCCTTCCTCGTCTCGCAGCTCCAGAATGGCGAGATGTACTGCGTTTGGTAAGTGTCATGCCACAGAGACGGGCCAGAAGGCCGGAAGGGTGAGGTGCGGACAGAGGGCTGAGGGCAGGGGCTTGGGCTTTGCCTACATGCTGAAAATTATGTAACAATGTTAAGCCTTTGCATAATTAAACGTTGTGTAAAGAACAATAGTACACTATTACAAACTATAATTTAAAAAATCATTCCACTAATTATTAGTTTAAATTTTAAATATTTCTTACAATAAAACATACATACACTTATTTATTTATTTGTTTGTTTATGGGTTTGTTTTGAGACAGAGCCTCTGTCGGTTCCCTGATCTGGCTTCTAACTCACAGTGAGCCCCCAAGTACTAGGACGTACTAGCTGCTCACGTAGCCAAGACAGTCATGTTTGAAATTTATTTTGAAATTTGGAGCTTTCATTTTTTGAAACTTTGAAAAAACTAGGAAGTTGTTAGGATATGTGAAATAGCAAGTCACCTTGCAATTGTCTAATTTCAAATGTGGTGTAGGAGTAGTTTTAGTAAATGTAAGCATGAGTATAATTACTAACAGTTTGTGATCCACACGCACACCACACTCTCTCTCTCATTCCCTCTTGCTGTCCTCCTAGTCCCTCTCCCTACTACCACATTGCCATTTCATTAACTTTTAAGAAAAAAACTAACTTTAATTTGCTGAACATAATATCTAAAATGATCATGGCTGCATTAATTTTTTTAAAATAAGTGACTTAAATTTTAATTTATTTTTAACAATCGCCTAGAGTTCTATATGGTACATAATTATTGTTGCTTTGCAGATTAAAATTTTTAGATTTAGAGACAGAGTTCTGTAACTAATTAGCAATATAACTAGGTGTAGAAACAAATACTTTTTTAGGGAAGTATGCTTTAGAAGGTGCCAGTTTTTCTTCAGAAGTATACCATGCCAGCTGCCGTGGAAGCTGGTGCAGGGCTGGGGCGGCGTCGGCGCTGAGCTGCACTCCGGTGATTCTCAGACCAGCTGTGCAAGCACACTCATGAGGTGCTAAATAAAGACCTTCCCTTAAAAACCAAATAAGTAAATAACAATAAAATGAAATAAAATAATTTTTTCAGTATATTATCATTTTTTGATATGCAGTTACTCTGAAGTGAACCATAGTTATGATTGTTATTAGATCCTCTCCTCTGAACATGAAAATTATCTCTCTCCTTAGCTTTGATGAACTCTTTAAATAGGGGATCTTTAGCCTTTTTATTCATAAATAACTAGAATCAAGTGTGAATAAAAGGGCAAGGAATATACTTCATTTTCTTTTTCTCTTAGCTAACCAATTTCTACTCTATTGTGGGTAACCTCAAAAATGGAACAATACCTAACTTATGGTTCCACAGAAATCCATTAAGAATAGAAGCTGGGTGTGATTCAAGCTGCCTAATAGGAAGGGAATCTTTTTTTTTTTTTTTTTTAATTTAATTTTATTTATTTTTTTCTTGTTTCAGAACCTTTGTTTGTTTATTCACTCATTTTTATGGCTGGCTCAGCCCACCCCAAGGGCAGGGCTGGCGCAGCATGTGGTGCCGGGGATCGAACTGCAGTCCCTGAAGCCGCCCAAGCTTTCCAAGCAGGCGCTTTAGACCACTGAGCCATCCCGCCAGGCCGAGGAAGGGAATCTTTATGGTTTTGGGCCTTTCCTTGTGAAAGGTCTTGAATTCTGAGAGCCTGCCCTCCTGTACCTCATACCTCCATTAAGCTTCTGAATGCTAGGGTTACTTTTCTTGCTGTTAAGAGTTGTGCTTTCCACTGTACTCTGCAGAGCAGCATTCCTTTCATCCTTTCATGTCTATGATGTCTGTTTCGTACAGGCTAGCTCTTCATTTTTCCTCTTTGTGGACAGAAGCAGACCCACAGTGCAGTCAAGCTATAGCTACACCATTCTTGCTTCACTGTCACCAATCATAGTCATAATGATGATAATAGCAGCTACTAACATCGAACGAGTGCTTCGGGTATTCTGTACTTTATGCATCATCTCATTCCATCCAACATTTTTATGGCACAGATGATGTTGTATTCACGTTATTCCTTTAATAAATAATGAAGACAGTACTCACATCCCGACAGCTTGACTGACCTCAGCTATTGAACATTATTTACTATGTATGGATCAAGTTTAGGGGAAGAAAGACATACATTGTAAGGGTGACTATAAACTCTGTTACAGACTTTGCCTAGAAAATAGGTCATTCAGCCGGGCGTGGTGGCTCACGCCTGTAATCCCAGCACTTGGGAGGCTGAGGCAGGAGGATTGGTGCGAGTTCGAGACCAGCCTGGGCTACAAAAGTGAGCGCAGGACCAGCCTCAACTGCATAGCGAGACCCTGTCTCAAAAAGACAAAAGAAAATAGGTCATTTGATGATTCTGTTAACAGAAGCCTACAACTACCTGGGAATTGTACTGGACATTGATTTAATGCTATGCTATGTTAGACTCTCTGTCTAAAAGAAAAATGTAAGTTTCACTAAATGTGCCCTTTTGCCACAATTCAAGACCAGTCTCATGTAGCAGCACCTGGAATGAGCAGGTGTGAGAATGTATGAAACCCTTTTACTGACAGTGAAGGAACCAACCTAGAAGAACTTCCACGATTTGAATACTTACTTCAAAACCCATGTTTCAGTTACTATTAACACTAAATAGCATATTGAATAAGCACTGAATAAAATGATCAGGAAGGCTAGAAACAGATAAATTTAGCAACCACTGTACATTGTAAAATTAAATGACATAGAGAAAGCTGAGGTCAAATATTTGAAATATACTAGAAACACCTTAGGACCCAAGAGGGTCATAGAATATTTAATGTCATTAATTTGATCACTACACAAAGATCATCAATTTTGGAATAATCTGTTTTATTTTTAAGTGTTGATATGATGGAAAGAAATCTCAATTGAAATATGAAGGCATAGAAAATAGGGAATGAAGCAGAAGTTAAGCTGGTAAATGCTCTAAGGCGCATGTGTACAAAGGGAGAAAGGGGCTGCGGCTGCTAAGACTTAATGTCTACACAACTAGCATAGAATTCTGCTTTTATTTTTTCTATGTTGCTTCACATCATCTGTTTCATGTTTTCTTATTGTCTTAAGTAGACTGGACCTTTGTCATGGTAATCAAGATGTATTAATACTTTTGTGTGGAAGGCAGGATGTAGGATTTTTTGATGGGGACACTTAAGCAGGGGGCAGCCCAGTGGATGCCTGCCTCTTGTTAAGGGGACCTTTGCTGGGGGTGAATTTGACTCCGTAGACATCTAGGATGAGTCCCTACTCAGCCACCTTGTCTGCAAATTCATCTGCATTAAACTGGGTAAAGCCCCACTTGGAGATGTGATCTTTGGTGACCAGAGAACTTGAATGTGGACCTCAGCTAGGGTATCAATCCCATGCTCCTTATTCTGTAACTTAATACAGATGCGAATGATAACTTGGCCAGTGCGACTTGTTCCAGCTATAAGCTAGGGCTTTCTAAAAGCAGTGTGCACACCTGTTTGGAACTCTAGATTGGGAACAATCCAAGTTTAAAGACATGAAGACCCACTGAAGCACCCTATTTCCAGTGGACTCTGGGTGACCCAAACAGGCAGCATACGAGGTCCATAAGCAAGGATGCTGCTGTTTGCAGCCACTGCATAGCAAGCTCCTGTAAAGTAAGGAGTCAGGCCAGCTTAAATAGCTACAGATGTCCACAGATTTAAAACCTGTATGTGCTGGCCTCGAAGTACATACTCAGTAGATTACCTCTTAAAATTGTTTTCATCCATTATTTTAGTACTTTGAGGCTATGATCTTATATAATTTTATGACAAGGTTTAAAGAATTGTGATTTGCTAAAATATCTTTAATCTCAGTATGTCTGTTATATCTTATGATTTGCCTTTGTCTCAGACTCACTGTTCCTAACCTTGTATAGCCAATAATTTTTGCAATAATATCTTAGAAAAAAAAAATCTGCCTGCAGAATACTTTAAATGATATACAGCTCTTTTGTGACATATATAAGTTTTGATTAATAGAGCCACTGTTGCAACCCAGCTCATCCAAAAGAAAGGCAGGCTCCTAAGAACACTGGCGCAGTCCTGCTCCACTTCACTCACTGAACCTGGGACTGTGCCACCAGGACTCTTCCCCAAAACCAAAATGAGCAGGGATCGCAAAGGTTTGGAGTCAGTTTATGAAATAGATGCAACCATGACACACGACTAAAGACCCTCGCCAAAAGACACTTGGAGAGCTGCCTCCCGAAGGGTCGGGAGCTGTGTGATGAGTGCTGAGAGCCGCAGGCGGGAGGGTGTCCCAAGGGGCTCGTGGTGCTGTGCTTCTTACTGTCATCGTTTTTTTTAAAGTTCATATTTTTGAATCATACAAAAGCAAAATGATCTAAAATAATTTCAAAGTCAATATATGATTACACTTGATCTTTATTACTTGGTTAGTAAATTTGCAGCTATGACTTTAAAGGCCAAAATTAATATCAGTATTGGTACACTGAGACTAAAATGTGTTTTATCCAGTAATAGAGCTGTTGTAAGTGTGCTGGCATGTTTGTAGTTCATTACTTGTCATTTCAAAATCATTTATTTTATCTTCTTTGCCCCAACTTCTTAGTCTCATCTTGGTAGCAGAATTATGTTGGGGATTAGCTGACTACATATTTACTTCCACATTGTGAATATACTAGCCAGGGTACCATAAAACCAGGAAAAGATAGTTAATGTCTGTATTGTAATAAATTGTAGTTTTGATATTTCTCTTTTTTTTTTTTTTCATTTACAGGGAGTTGATTTTCATATGGAGTAAACTACAACTTAAATCTAATCCTTCAAAACAAGTATTTGTAGATCAATGCTACCAGCTTTTAAGAACAGCAACTAATGTGAGAGTCATATTTCCTTTCATGAAAATCATTAAAGACGAGGTAAACAGGATGTATTTATCCCTTAAATTTTAAATTAAATTCAAATGCTAGTTTAATGAAATATCAGTCTCTTAAAATCCTAAAGGTAAGGAGGATGTTAAGGTCAATCTCTATGTATAACCTACTCCTCTCCTCCAACTTCCAACATAATGTAAAAGATAAATGTAAAGAAAATAACTGAAGTAGAGTAAAAAGCCAATTTTTTATTAAGTAAAACTAATATGGGAACTATTAAGTAGCTTTTATCCATTTCTATAATTAAACAAGCTTGTCATTTAACATGCTAAGTCCCATTTGTAGAATCTTAATTTGCTAACTAACTTTATATGTAATATCTTTATTGTAACAGAAACTTAGTTCATACTGCTAACTGATATTGGTCAAAAAAGGAAAATGAACTCTGAAATGCTTTTATAATTTAAGGGGAATTTTTAAGGGACTTACCTGAAGTAATTACAAGGATTTATTATGTATTTTTAAAATAGTCCTCAACCAAATTTTCTGGGGGACTGTTTTATTTACCTTCTCATTCCTGGGGCAGAATGTCTGACAGCTATAATTTAAAGGAAGGGAAGTTTATTTTTGGCTCACAGTTTAAGGAGGTTTAAACCCATAGCTAGCTCCAAGGCAGGGCAAGTTGCCAGAGAAACAGATAGACATGTTGTGAAAAAGCCGAGGGAGCCTGGCGTGGTGGCGCATGCCTGTAATCCCAGCACTCGGGAGGCTGAGGCAGGAGGATTGGTGTGAGTTCAAGACCAGCCTGGGCTACAAAAGTGAGTTCAAG
>PVJA010005195.1:0-13061 GCA_004027025.1 Myocastor coypus | reverse complement strand
ACACCTCCTGTGACCCACCTCTTCCAACCAGGCTTTGCCTCCCGAGTCACGCTGGTCTATAAACTCAATGGTGAATTAATTCCATGATACAACCACCTCCCCGAATCCTCCCCTGTGAGCATGTGAGGTTTTATAGGAATATGTTGATATAAAGAGTAGCTATCCACCCAGGGCCTAAGAAGACATCGTGTGCAAAATGCATTTAGTCCATTTCTAAGAGTTGCCAAAATTAGTAGCAGTTTTCCACATTGTTAAAAGTCCAATTCACCTATGAGATTTAAGCAGATTTCACTTTATGAGCCCCGCACAAATGAAACAGAAAGACTTGCACTGTTCAGTGGCACGGGACAAGCATTCCTACTCTGAAAGGGAGAAACCATATAGAAAGAAATGGAACTAAAGACCAAACATAGCAGAGCAAACACTGAATGCCATAGTTACACGTCTAGCATCCAGGGCAGTCTGCTGAGGTGTGACTCCCAAGCTCAGGGTTCCCTATCCTGATAGTCTGTCTCATGGGCCAGCTCTGCTCACTCCTCATAGCTTTCCTCAGATATGACATGTTCCTGGTTTTTCCAGTGTCCCTCCATGTCACAGGACAAAAGCAAAGTGTAGAGATTTTCTACATTTAGTAGATGATCTAGTCATCTCCCAAATTGTCCCTATGATTAAAATCCCCATCTGTGAGTGCATGAGGCATTAAGTGGATATACAGATAGATATAAACCCTAAGTAAGAAGGCTGTTATGAAATGAGTGGAATTTTATGCATAAATCTCTTAAGTATCCTGAAAGTAGATCTTATATATAGGTTCTTTAACTTTTCAATCTCAAATTTTAACATGAACTTAAATACAAAAATAAGAAAGATAAAGTCATGTTGTGTTTTGTAGTTCCACATAATTGAATCTTTAAAAGTTGGTTACTTTTGAATCTACAGATATGGTCAGCCCTTGTGGGGAGGTTCTAGCAGAGGAACACAGCTACAAGGTGCTCCTGCATCAGCAGTGGCTGTCCTCTCTGATCACTTTAAATATATAAGGAAGCATCAAAGATTTTAGGTTTTTTATTGTAACTTCTTCTGAAAAACAATAAGACTTCAAATACAAAGACAGTTCAACTATGTGATTTGAAAGGGATGGCTCTTGGAAACCCTAAAGTGAAGTGTAAGTTATAATTTCATAAATGTCCTGTCGCACCCTGTGGGCACCACAGTCAATCTGGCTGATCGGCTGGCTAGGCCGGTGTCCCCTTCCTCCCTCACTGCCCCATGAGCGTCCCTCCTGAAGCTGCACACTCAATCAGGGAGGACCAGCCACCCCTGATGCAGGAGCGCCCTGTCGTCCAACATGGACACGCAAGTAGCTGTGCTCTTCTGCTAGAACCTCCCCACAAGTGCTAACTGTTATTTGTAGATTCAAAAGTAACCAACTTTTAAAGATTCTATTATGTGAAACTACATTCTCATTTGCACAAAAAATTGAGAGCTGCTATTACAGCAAAGCTGCATTGCGCTGACTGTTACACATCTTGCTTCTTTTCCCATGTGTGACCAGCCTAAAGGTATGTTATGGAAGGAAAGTGTCATTAAGATATGATTCATAACATCAGGATCTCAAGATGGAGCCATTTTCCTATAAATGACTAGTTTTTCTTTCATTATAGCACAGTAGCACTCCATTGTGTCTAAATATCACATTTTCTTTATCCATTCATTGTTGGTGGACAGATTGATTGTGCCTAAGATTTAGCCGCTATGGATTGTGCTGCAGTAAACATGGATGTATGTGTGTCCCAGTAATATGATATCTGTAACTTTCAGGAAGATAGCTAGAAGAAAAATGCTTGGGTCAAATGGAATTCCTAGTTTTAGGTGTTTGAGGAATCTCCATACTATTGCCAGTAGTGCTTTTTACTACTTTACGTACCCACAAGCAATGTGGAAGGGTTCCTTTCTCTCTACAGCTTTGCCAGTATTTCTTATTATTTGATTTCTTAATGAGGACAAGCTTAGGTATCACTTGGCTTCTCTTAACCCCAGATTATAAAGAGCAAAATAAAAGGTCAACATAGAAATGTAGAGATAGCTCTCTTTCAGATGGGAAGGAGATCAAGCAGTAGGGGACTAAGGGGAGGGCAACATGACTTGGAAAAGGAATTAGATGCGTTATGTTCACGTAGCTCCTCTACACAAGGAATATGAATATTAGCATAAATATGTACAAAAAACATGACGGATACGATTCTTAAAAAGTGTTATATCATCCACAAGTCTTAAGAATG
The DNA here is from genome assembly GCA_004027025.1 of Myocastor coypus. Classification (NCBI taxonomy): domain Eukaryota; kingdom Metazoa; phylum Chordata; class Mammalia; order Rodentia; family Myocastoridae; genus Myocastor; species Myocastor coypus. The sequence continues at coordinate 10,779 of PVJA010005195.1, read as the reverse complement.
TTGAAAGAGGGATAATTACAATACTGTGTCAGTTCAGCAAGAGACGTTACATGTGGCACATCTGAAAATGCTTCACGGAGAGAATGCATTAAGATGGGTTTGGGATGGTAGATGTGGACAGGACTAACATTCTAGAGGGGTTTATAGTTTACAGAAAACTCCTTTTTCTATTTTGTGTTTCACAACTGTCCGGTGGCATTAACACAGGGTAGCAGAGAAGCAAGGTGATCTGGCTGAGACCTGAGCCTAGCTGGAGAGATTATTGGGGGATGGGCATGGCTATTGGGGACTACTTCATAAGTGGCCTGAAGCTATTAGTCAGGTAGGAAGTCAGCCTGTCCCCTTTTTTGATGATCTTCAGTTTTAAAGTTGAATATCTGAGTGCATTCAATCTTTTAAGTCAAGATATAGGATATAGATATAACTTTGGAGAGAGGCAGAGAAGAAATTTTGTGCTGAACCAGCGGAGTTTGAAATTGTTATACCTGGAAAATCTGGATAGCAGAATTAATCATAATAGATACAAACATTTGAATTCATTAAGGAATCCAAACCTGAGATGATTGATTTATAAGAGCAAGCTAAAGTCCCTGGAATAGATCTGATTCCCATTCATTTTGCAAACATTCAGTTGTACCAACTTTTACGCTAGCCATAGGGCGACACAAAAAAAGTGAGACAGTGTGCATAGTGATTTAGGAATTCAAAGTGAAGGTTTAGCCAAACACGCTTACAAACAATATGTAAGTGCCACTCAGAGATACGCTATTCTTATTGGAAGGAATATAGAACATTAGCTATACTTCAAAGAAGAGGCCAGAGTGAATGAGAAGATTTCAGAGTAGTACTGATTCTCAAATAATGGTAGGCATCAGTATGCATTTATTAGCGCGATGAAGTGGGAACAGTAAGTGCAAAAGTAAGGTCTACCTGTGTAACTAGTTAAGCAGAGAAATGTGGAATGTTACAGAACTATGACAGGAAGCTAGAAAATTAGATATGATTAATAAGTATGTGCAGACTGTATGATTTTTGAGACATACTATTCTACTATCTTGACCTATTCAAATAAGTACTTAGATTATTCTGAACTATTAGAAGTGTTATTTATAACATGAACTAAGATAGGTCAATAATGGAGTCAAAAGTAAAAAACTAATACAGTTGTCTTTGAGCCATCAATAAAAATTTTCAAGCTTGAGTAATTTTCAGATAATTTCTGATAGGTTTATTATTTTGATACTTTATTAGCTTTGAAAAGATAATAATTGCCCCCTTCATGAATGGCATATTTTTTTCTTTATTCGGATAAATAATGTTTCTCAAAGAGCCAGGGATGTAGCTCAGTGTTATAGCATTTGTGTGCCAGGTAGGCCACAGTTTGATCTCAAGTACAAAAGAACTGAAAAGAGTCAATTATCCAATAAATAAATAAATAAATAAATAAATAAATATAATAATAATAATAATAAATAAATAAAAGATACTATTACGAAGGTTTCCATAGTTGTTTTTTAAACTGAGTTATTTCTTAAGATGAAAAATTATTATATGTTGATCATCATAAGTTTATCAAGCATTTTGTATTATTGTTAGTAGGGCTTGCCAAACTTGGTAACTCAGTAATGTGGAAGCAAAAACGCTGTCTGTTCTAGATGACTCTTGCTTTAAAAAGATATCTATTGGGCCCGGCAGAATGGCTCAGTGGTCTAAAGCGCCTGCTTGGGAAAGCTTGGGTGGCTTCAGGGACCGCAGTTCGATCCCGGGCACCACATGCTGCGCCAGCCCTGCCCTCAGGGTGGGCTGAGCCGGCCATAAAAATGAGTGAATAAACAAGCAAAGGCTGTGAAACAATAAATAAATAAATAAATCTTTAAAAAAAAAAAAAAAAAAAAAAGATATCTATTAAGATAATGCCACCAGTTGAAGAAAATTGTGTGTTAGAACCCTGTGCTGAAAACTTTCCTTTTAGTTTTAAAAAGTAAAGCAGTTAATATAATCTTCTCTTTCTACAGGTTGAAGAAGAAGGTTTGCAAATTTGTGTTGAAATATGTGGTTGTGCTCTACAACTTGACCTTCATGATGATCCGAAGACGAAATGTCTAATTTACAAAACAATTGCACATTTTTTGCCAAATGACTTGGAAATCCTCAGGATTTGTGCACTCTCAATATTTTTTCTTGAACGTTCCCTGGAAGCTTATCATACTGTTGAAGAGCTTTATAAACGTCCAGATGAAGAATACAATGAAGGCACAAGTAGTGTTCAAAATCGTGTTCGTTTTGAATTGCTTCCAATTTTGAAAAAGGGATTGTTTTTTGATCCTGAATTTTGGAACTTTGTAATGATTAAGAAAAACTGTGTTGCATTACTGAGTGACAAATCAGCAGTTAGATTTCTCAATGAAAGTACACTGGAAAATTGTACAGGTAATCTAAAAAAGACAGTTCACCATCAAGGTCTAACTGGGGAGCTTGACTGTGTTACAGATCAGAGTGCTGCAGAGTGTGATCCTGATGATACTTCTGTAGTGGAGCCTAAAGGTCACGTTAATACAAAGAAAAACCTCACAGCTCTTAGTACTTCCAAAGTAGATCACAGTGTCCCAAGGCACCGCTGCATGTTATGTAATAAGGAATTTCTTGGTGGTCACATTGTAAGACATGCCCAAGCTCATCAGAAGAAAGGCAGTTTTTCATGTGTAATATGTGGTAGGAAATTTAGAAACAGAGGACTTATGCAGAAACATTTAAAGAACCATGTTAAGAAGTTACAGAGACAGCAGATTGCAGCTCAACAGGATGATCAGGAAGAAATCACAGCTTTAGAAGAAATAAATTCACCCAGTTCTTCCATTCAATTTGAAAATGGGAATTCTAATAATGATTTGGAAGTAGGGACTCTGAGTACTTTCACTGATAGAAGCAAAGAAATTATATCTGAGCATGTTACTGAATTCATTGAAATGCCCATAGATGTATCAGAAAGTACAATTGAAAATGACAGTCCCAATACTTCTTTACACAACATCTCAGAGCCTTTACCTCTATGTGAGGGTGACTGTGAAGAAGATGATGAAGAATATGATTATGAAGAAGATTATGACCTTAATCGAGAAGCTTCAGTGCTTCCTAGAATCAATGGAACCACGTGCCATCCGAAAGACATCTATGCCACTGATCACGAAGGAAACTTTAAGTGTCCTGCTCTGGGCTGCGTCAGGATATTTAAAAAAATTGGGTTTCTCAATACACATGCAAGGACTGTACATCCAACTGATTTAAATGTACAACAAACAGTCATGAAATGGAGCAGAGGGAAGTGCAAGTTCTGCCAAAGGCAATTTGAAGATTCCCAGCATTTAATCGACCACCTAAATAGGCACAGCTACCCAAATGTGTACTTCTGTTTGCATTTTAATTGCAATGAATCCTTTAAGTTGCCGCTCCAGCTTGCCCAGCATACCAAAAGTCACAGGCTGTTTCAAGCTCAGTGCAGTTTTCCAGAATGCCACGAGCTTTTTGAAGAGCTTCCTCTGCTCTATGAACATGAAGCCCAGCACTACCTAAGTAAGATACCAGAGTCACCTGCACGGCCAAGCAAAGCAGTTCTTTTGGATGTTTGTACAGACTCGAGCCCTAATCCTTTGGAAACAGACTCCTTTAGTAATGAGTCACAAACTCTTAGTCTACCAGTTTCTACTAGCAAATCAAGAAGAGATTCTGCAGAACCAAAGACATGTATAGAAAAAACGTGCTTGGAAAAGCAAACAGAAAGTTTAGTTCAGAACGGAAATAAACATTCTGATGACACTGCTTCAAGAATAAGCTTGATAGACCAAAAGATGCCTGACATAGAGCCAAATTCTCAAAATAGTTGTAGTGTTACTGATTCCATCAATGGACACAGTGAAGTACAACCAACACCTTTAGTTTCATCAGATCCTGTTATAAAAACTGATCCAAACAGAAGGACAGAAAATGGTTCTATTTTGTCCGGTGTTGTCCCACAAGAAAATAATACCTTGCCAGGATCTCAGGCACCATCCAGACCAAATGTTACAAGTGAACACACATCATATGGCTTAATTTTAACAAAGCCATATGTCAGACCATTGCCTCCCAGTTACCTTGATGAACGGTACCTTAGTATGCCAAAACGCAGAAAATTTCTGACAGATAGAGTAGATGCCAGTTCTGATCAGGATAACATTTGTAAAAAGTCAGTGAAAAGATTAAGATGCGGCAAATGCCTGACCACCTACTGTAATGCAGAAGCACTTGAGGCTCACCTTGCACAAAAGAAATGTCAGACACTCTTTGGATTTGATTCCGATGATGAAAGTAAGTCTCCTATGTTCTCAGTAGATAAATCTGTAGAAATAGAAAGTGCCATAAATATAACAGTTCTTAATGAGGCCAAAAAAATAAACATTTGTGTAGCACAGATGATGAGACGTTATCCCAGACATTATTTTCTTTAACCTATAGTCGCTATGAGGTGATACATGTATACCTGTTTCATAGAACAAAACAACCTAAATTCACAAGTAATTTGCAAAGGCCTAGGCCTGTGAGTTTATGGGAGCTGAAGCCGGACACAGGTTTTTATACATTTATCCTATTCTTTCAGTACATCAGAGGTTTTTCTTCATTCCAGGTTTCATATACTATAAGTTGTAAAAACTAAATAATACTAATAACTTAGAAAACATTTCTCTGTATGCCACCATAGAAATTTTCTGTTGTAAAAATAGAAGTTGGAAAAAGAATCTGAAACAAAATTGAAAATTAAGAAAACCAGAAGAAGAGCTTGTCTTTCTACTAATGCAATATTCTTTGAGTGAGAATATAAATTTTAAAAAAGGTCCAGCCAGATAGCTCAGCTGATTGCAGCGCCTGCTCAGGCAGATGCAGGGACTCTCGGGCCCCACGGCTTATACGGAAGTGCCATGCCTTCTCCACCCCCGGGGCACACCCAGACTGTGTGTGGTGATGCGTGCCTGTAAACCCAGCACTTGGGAGGCTGAAAATAGGATCGCTCCGAGTCTGATCTGTGTAGTGAGACCCAGTAGACCTTGTACTAAATACACACAAAAAAATAAGTAAACATTTTTTTGACTTAGAGTTCCAGTTGAGAGCTGAGAATGGTGATACACACCTATAATCTCAGCACTCAAGGGGCTGAGACAGAAGGATAGTCATGACTTTGAGGCCAGCCTGAGCTACATAGTGAGTTCAAGGCCAGTCTAATAGTGAAACCCTGTTTGAGAAAAAAAAAATTAAAAAAATAAAAAAAAATACAGTTCCAATTGAATACCTATAAAATTTGAATTAACAGACTTGTTCTGTTTTACAGGTGCCTGATAAAAATGTTTCAGAAAGATCTGTCGATCAAACAGTAGTGTGAATAAAAGCACTACAAGAAAATGCATCATCAGTTTGCTATTTCCCTGATGGCCTTAATTTTAGAGCGGTCTCGGATTACTAAAGATAAAGACAAAGCACATTTTCTAGAATGAACTTGCAGAAGAGATGTGCTGGCTAAGACTCCAAAAGGGTTATTATATAATTCCCAAAGTACCAGTTATCCAGAAAACCACATTTGGTAGAAGTGTATGATGATTAATAGCAGCATGTTCAGTTTTGCTTATGTGAAAACATGTTTGGGCAACTAGTCGGAAAGGAAAACCAGCCGTGGCCTTATAGAAAGGAAAAAGTTAACCCATTCTACAAAACGAGAGGAAAGGGAAGCTGGTTTATAGTAAGAAACAATGGGAAGCATTATACAAGTCAAATTTGTTTTGTTGTCATAACATCATCTGATTATGTCCTCCCGGTCACACATATTTTAAGGAACCACTGCTGTTTGGTTTGTGATATAATTTAGAAGCTGATGCATAGAAATAAAACTTAATTTATCACCATGTTATCTATTGAAGATCATAACATTTCCAAGTGATTAGACAGGTAAGAATTCAATGAATGGCACAGAAGCATTGAAAATTAAGAGAACAATGCTTTACTAATAAGCTCTTATTAAAATCTTTCATTTTGTAAAACAAATACAAGTGCTTGAAACACAAATATTTGTAACACAAATCAGTGACATTTAAAAGGCAGCACTATCAAAGTGAAAAGTACCTTCAGTAAATAGGATGTGGGAGGAATTTGAGACTATTACAGGCTGTGTAGTTGAAAAACAACACTGATTTGCAGAGTCTTCAATGTGAATAATGGTTAAAGCACACTGGGATATTTCTCTTTGTATATAGTGTTAGGACATTGCTTGGTGATTCATAGTAAGGTTCTTTAGACATTAGTGTGAGTTATCAAAGTATAGTCCTATGAAAATAACTGCTGAAAAAAGTCAGCTAAAAACAATTCATTTTATTTGATTAGAGTTAACTCCAAATTATGACATTTTATTTATACTTTTTATTCATTAGTGATGAATTTGGTCTGAATAAACATTTTTATATTAAAAATGTACACAGCAGGAACATGATGAGATATATTAATGCATTATTTTCCCTGGTGACCAGTAATTTTCCTAAGAAAGATTTTAACCGAATAATTTAAACAATAAATATTTCATGAATTAAAAATAAAGCCTCTTGAAAGTTTTCCATCTCCACTATGGAAAAGATAATAAAGATCTCCTTTACTGATAGCATATTACTTATGTTAATCCTAAAGAGGTAACAAAAATGTAAAGGCAAATTCTTTGAAAACAGACCTTTTAATATATTAATGTTAACTAAACATTCCAGTTATGCCATATAATAAATTGTTGTTTAAAGCAGAGAATCCCATCAGACTCTACTGTTACAACTCATAGGAATATTAGAGCTTCTACAGTGAGGTTACTTTTCTTCAGAGTAGAATCCAGATTTTATCAAATTATAACTATCAGATAAATTCTTAATTTTATTTATTTTTTAGGGACATTCACTACTATGCAATGATTGTCATAAATCCATTCCAATAAAAGTTTTTTTTTTTGTTGTTCTGTTATATAGCCTATATTAGGCTGGAATTTACATATGCATAAATAAATACAACTCATAATCAAGTCTTTAAATATTTTAAGGTCAATTTAAAGAAAATGTTTTCCATATTTCCTGGTAGTAAAAATGTAATAAGTGAATTTTATTTCAGTTCATCCTAAAAGTAAGTCTTATAATAAAAAGTCTGTTTGAAACCTGGTTTATTTGAACAGTGAAGTTTTTTGTTTTTGTTTTTTTAAATATAATTTCTGCTCTGTACATGTTTCCAAATTTTTCCTCAGAGTTTTAAAAATACTATTTGCCACATTTTAATTTATTTCTTTTCAAGTATAACTATTGATATAAATCTGTTCCTACAGTTCTGAAGTTGATGTGAAAATGTTTCAAACATATTTTACCTATTATGTTCTTAAGTTTAATTTGAGGTTTTATTTCTTTTTTGTGTTGCTAGGAGAAAATTTTCTGAAAGATCAGACTGATTTATATACAACTAAGTCTAAGTCAAGGAATATCATACAATTCTATTTGATTACATTGTTCTAACCTCTTTCTATACACTGAAAACATTGAAAGAATATGTATTTTGTTATGTCTGTCATCTAAAACATAAGAATATATTTTGCTTTTATGGGATACATGAACTTACAACAGTTCTTATCTGGGATTCAAAAGAAAAGGAAGCTTTCTTTTCATTCTCAGCTTCTTCTTTTCTACTTTAAGAATATATTTGTCTTCTATGGAGAAAACTTCAAATAAAATAAAAAGGTTTTACAGAGAGATCTCCTTTAAAAAATTAAATCCTAGGCTGGGGATATGGTTTAGTGGCTTATGCGCCTGCCTGGCAAGTGCAAGGTCCCACGTTTGATCCCTGGTACTGCAAAATAAGTAAATAAATAAAAATAATGCTAATCTTTTGCTGGATGTAAGGTTAAGAAAAGAGCAAATCTGAATTTGTGCTGCTCAGATATTGTAGAAGCTGTAGAAAGGACTCTGGACAAGGACCCTGGTACTTTGGGCTTTAGCCATATTCATTATTTTTTAAAATTACCAATTATATAATGCATACATAATTTATATCATTGAACTTGTGATTGTTTTCCAATCACATCGAAGGTTCAGACATACTCCTTTCACCTTTGGTCTAATGTATGAATGAAAAGCCTAAAAGGGATGATAGTGTTTATTTTTTAATTTATTTGGTACTGTAAAACACCTTTTCAGAATGAGCAAATGCTGCATATGCATTTTGAAATTGTTAATATGTGAAAGATATTACAGATTCAGCAAGAAAGAAAATTTGTGCTTCCTTGTTGAATATTAAATTATTTTACTTTGCATTTTATAAGTACAAATTAAAACTGAGCCATTGAACTGCAATAAATCAACAAGTGTCTCATTTCAAGAAATTTTGTACTGTACATAGATTTGTTCAATAAAACATTGTCCTTATTGATAATACAAGTGTTCAGCTTTATGTAGTATGCTAATTTCAAGAGAAATTAGGCTTATTTAAGATGTGTGTTACATGGGAATTTTCAGTTATGTCTCATAAAAGAATGGGGGTACTTCAGTAAGTACTATATTCAAACTATTGAATGACTTGAACAGTATACAAAATACAGAACTCTAACAGCTTACATAAAGTACACATTTTTCACATTAATTAATGTTCATATACAGGAATAACAGCTGGTGGAATTCTCCTTGCTAAATTTATTTCAGGTATGTGATTTCAGCATCGTGTATTACTATGCAAATCTGGTAAGGAATTTTTTTTTTTAAGACCAGTATTTTCCAAAAGGAAGACAGTGAATAGACGTTCTCGTGGAACTTAAAAATCAGTAAGGAAAAAAAAAAAAAAAGACTAAAGTCACTTTATAGTTTTAGCATATCCTTGTCATGATCCATATACCTGGAAGCTGAGGCAGAAGGCTAGCTTGGGCCCAGGATCTCAGGGCTAAGCTGGGTAATGGAGGACCTCCTGGCTTAAGGAAAGCACTGAGCGGGCAGCTTAGGAGTGAGTATATGTGCTTGGCATACGTTAAGCTCTAATAATGATGAATTAAAATGGCTTTTAAATAGCACAGACATGTTGCCTTGCAATAGAAGCTTTTCTGTGCTGAGATCTAAACTTGTCAGTCTGATTTATGCCATACTATGTTAGAGAAAATATCTCCCACTTTCAGAATAGTGATGGTTGTAAGGTGTATAGGCAAGTATATGTATGTATGTATATATTACTAAGTACATTGTACATTTCTAAAGTAACCAGATTAAGTCTTTGTATGTTGATCCTGCTGTGACAGTACGTTGCAGTGAATATGTAGGAAAGAAAGATTCATTTGGCTTACAGTTTGGGTGGCTGGAGAGATCTATGCAGCACACTTTGGGCACATTACTATGAGAAAGGTGTGGGAAAGGAAGTGACGGTGCAGAAGAGCTGTGGGCAGTGACAGGAAAAGCAGTGGGAGGAGTAGGCTCATCCTTGTACAACAGACTACCTCTGGGGACAGCCCAGTCTTTCAAAAGCTACCTTAACACATGCCACTGGCTTCAACCACCAGGTACATACATGATGGTTGCATGTGGGGGAATGGACATTTAAGTCTGCCATCAACACTGAGTAATTACAGCTGGGAAAACTGAGTTTCAGTCTAACACCACAAATTGCTCTACCCTGTTCTCACTGGAGAAGTATTCAGTTCAGAGCTTATTGGAAACAGCCATAAAGATCTGGAGGCAACTGAATGCTATGCTCAGACTCTAGCATGGTGGTTTTAAAGCTGTGAAGACTTCAACCATTACTAACATCGTAACTTCTGCATTTTAAAATAAGGACACACCTGTAATCCCACCTAATAAGGAGGCTGGAGCATGAGGATCCTGAGTTCCAGGCCAACCTAGGCAACATAGCAAGGACTTTCAGTTAAAACCAAAATAAGGAGAAAGTTTTTTTGCAAGATTATAAGAATTAAGTTTGAGCCAGGCGTGGTGGCGCACGCCTGTAATCCCAGCACTCGGGAGGCTGAGGCAGGAGGATCGGTGTGAGTTCGAGACCAGCCTGGGCTACAAAAGTGAGCTCAAGGCCAGCCTCAACTGCATAGTGAGACCCTGTCTCAAAAAGACAAAAAAAAAAAAAAAATTAAGTTTGGTGTGCAACAGTTCTTGTTAAGATTTGACTAAATGTCTCTTCATGTTTTAGTCGCTGTCCTGTCTCAGTCACACTGAAGACCTTCACTGCCCTCATGGCACTTAAGTCAGTGTACTTTTTTTTTTTTTTTTAACTACTGATCGGTTTACAGATAATTCTTTTATTCTCTTCCTACCCCTCCTCACTCTCAACTTTAATTGTCCTTAAGCATCACATATGCTCCAGAAAGCTCCGTCTCTGAGATACTTCACACAGTATTTCTTTTGTCAGTAAATGACAGCCGTAAGGCCTCACCCCAAACCTTCCAGTAAGCTGACCTCCCCCCCATTGAATACCATCCTTTGCTAAAACCTCGCCCTCGTGGTGTGACATTGGATTCTCAGACACTTTCTATTCTTGAGGCCACACATAGGGCACTCAATGTGTCTAATCCTGATCTGGCACAGGACTGCTGGTTATGCATGTCTCTGGGTACTTCTTTCCCATTGGCAGTCCCGGTACAAAATTCCTCTTTTGTGTTGCAAGACACGTCAAACTGCTCCTTATCCAGACCTTTCCCGGTTCAGATGTCAACACCCTTCAACGCCACTTGCATCTCCTCGGAGTTTAATGACACCC
>PVJA010005194.1:32042-80581 GCA_004027025.1 Myocastor coypus | reverse complement strand
TTGTATGGAAGCGACCTCTGCACTTTGGTGGTGTTATGCTGTGTCTATGGGCGTTTGGTCTGGAGACTCCAAGGTGGTTCTTCTACAGAGGTTCCTGACTCTTGTGTTGGGGCTCTGGCTGCTAGCTTTTGTGAATCCTGGCGGATGTGGTCTGTAGGTGGAGGTGGAGCTTTGGGATTGAGTAGTCCTGGTAGGCTCGAGGACCGGATCGGTTGCCAAACGGGCTATTTGATGGGTTCAGTGCTGGAGCTTGGGCTGGAGGGGTTCAAAAAAAAGGGGGGAGGGAAGGGAAGGCAGGCCAAGTATCCTGACCCAGCCCCGGCGCTCGGCCTCAGCTCCCAGCAGTGAGGTTTGGGTCTGGGCTGGAACAGGAAGTTAGTCGCGGGAACGCAGAGGCGGGTCAGGGGGCGCAGGTGCTTACCCGCGGCGGGTGCGCAGGCTCAGCTCCCAGCGGTGCGGTTTGGGCTGGGCTGGAGCAGGAAGTTAGTCGCGGGAACACAGAAGCAGGGCAGAGGGGCGCAGGGGCTTGCCCGCGGCGGGTGCGCAGGCTCAGCTCCCAGCGGTTGACATATGTTCTTAAAGTACACACAATTTTAATTCTAAGATCATTGAGCATCCTTCAAGGACATGCAGTAATAAATTTGTACCTGTCTCTCTGACTTCTAATATCCTACTTGTGTTTTGAATTTTTTTTATTGTTTAAGTAATGTCTTCTTAATCTTTTCCTCTCCCTGTTACCCTCCCATTCATGGATTCCATCTTCAGACCTATGCTTAGAATGATGACAGCATATCTCTGTCAGTAAGTGGTTATGATGAATAAAGTGGAAAAAGGTGGATTCATTTGATCATAGTTTGACACATAGTTTGTGTCAGCTAAATAAACATCACATTTAGTTTAATTAAACTAATAAACCTAAAATTCATCTTCAATTAATAATCCCAGTACCATTGTTCATTAGAAGGCATTCAGTCTCAGAAACTGTTCATGAATTGGAGGCATCAGCTTCTGACAAAAGAACGACAGGAAAGAATTTACTCCCCTTGTAACATGCTTTTTGACATTTTATTTATATGTATGAAATAGATCATTTATTCCAAGCACCTGAAGCACTGTTTTAACAGGGGTTAATATCTGTATAACCAAATAGAGATGAACAACAGAGTGAATTTTGCCTGAGCAAGAATATCGGACTTCATTCTGAAACAGCAATTTAAATGCTATTTTTAAAGGCTTGCTATTCATTTAAATTAAAGCTAGTGTTCCAAGTAGGAGAAAGATATAGTTTCCTCTTAAACATATCCCATCAATTTTGAGTTAATTAACATAATATAAATACAATAAACAATAAAATTATAGAGATTTGAACAACTGAATAACTAAGGAGTGAATAAATTAGGCTTGGAATGACCAGCCGGATAGCCAGTGGATTAAAGTGCTGTTTAGGCAGACACAGGGGCTGGAGCTTAATCCCTGATGTGCTGTGGAACATCTTTATTTATATAGAAACAATCTGAGTCCTTGAAATAAATTTATTCAAGTGAAGCACCAGACCCAATTACTTTAAAAATTTACCGATGTGCATCCGTATAACAGGTTTAAAAAAAAAAATATATTACTACGTGGGTCCTCATTTAAATTGTTTTAGGAATTCAGGATCTCCTGCTCTATAGGCTATATGCCACTTATTTTTCTAAAAAGAGATCAGTACTACTTAGCATATCATCATAAAAAATAATGGAGAAATAAGGAGCAACAGAAAATTAGGAGCAGATATTCATTTAGAAATTTTATTAAATCCAGATCACATTTGCCAACATTAGAACACAGAAATGTAATGTTCGTGAACACTATGAACAGTACACTTGATTATCATACAGAAATGTTGTTTGTAAGCTTTCATGTTAAACATAGAGATTATAATTCAAAAAATTAAAGGGGATACTACACAGTATTTAAATATGTGTATACATGTGTGTGCGTATGTTTGGTTTACTTCAATCAAAAGTATATTTACTAGGTTCATCTAATTTCCTACAAATCGAGAGCATATGGGATGTTTCCAAGGTTTTTTGATCATGAACTGTGCTGTTACACATATTGGCATAAGAGCACAATAAAAGGTAGGTAGAGTGAGACAAGATATTGTCTTGCAAATGGGATAGGATCCTGTAGATTGAGAGTGAGAAGAAAGAGAAGAGGAAGGAGAAATAAGTAGATTAAAGATATGCCTTGTGCAGGAAGCTGATAATCTCAGTGAACATACCCATTATGGTGTTGGTAAGGGTTTTACTTAGAGGAACAGAACAGAGCTCATATAAGGTATGAATATTAACACAAAATATGCAGTCTATAAGGAATTATAAGGTTGGCTTATGATAGACAGCTACAGAGTCAGATGAGGAAGTGCACAGAGGGCGTCTGCATGCTCCCGACTGAAGAATTCAGTCCCGAGGTCTGGACTTCACTGCAACACTCCGTGTCTATATCTCTTGGTTGATGAGTCTGTGATGAAAGCCTGAAGTGTCTGTAATGGACGCTGAAGAGTCTGAGCTGCAAGCCAGATGATGAAGTCCAGGCTGAATGTGAAGGCTGAAGCTTCTCTGACAAAGTGATGTCTTGACTCCATCCTCAGCCCTTTAAAAAAGTCTCTTTTTGCTCAGTCATTCTGATGTGGGCCCATTGTGTTCTAGGGTGGAACCAATCATACTCCAGGGTGGGCCCTTGATCCTGCTCTAGGGAGAAGCCAATCATATCCAAGACAGGCCCTGGTTACACTCCAGGGAGGAACCAATTGTACCCCAGCACAGGACTCCCACCAACAAGGAACCGGCTGCTGAGTCATTCAGCCAAATTGACACTGTATCAACCACTACAATTATATATCACAAACATGAGATAAGATTAATAGAAACAACAACACAAATGAGGAAAATGTATTTATAAGAAGATGTAGCAAGGCAACATGGAAGGGAAAGGGATGTTTACTTGAAAAAATAAATAAATAAAATAAATAAAAGATACGTGTCCTTTTAGTGTGAGAACCTGAAAGCGAAAATGGAATCTGAAGGGTAGAGAAGATGTTGAGAAAGGGGAAGAAGTTATTCAAAAGCAAGGAGTTACTGAGTTGAGGAGAAGAATATGAGGAGTGGGGAAGAGACATTACTCTAGGCATATGTAAGCAGGATGGTTTGGACAACTGCACTGTGCATTTCTGCTGGTCAGTGGAAAGGAACAAATAATGCTTGCTTGTGTCCTTTTTTCACTGTTTCTCATTTCCTCTTAATTTCCTATATATTTCTTTCTTTTTCATTTCTTCTTCCAACTTTGCATGCATATATCTGATATTACGAACAACTGTTTGGAAGATAGCACTATATATTACAACAAATGCTGTATAATTCATATTAATTTAAGTGAAATTCTGTATTACTTCTAATTTTTCTATTTTAATACTATTTTATGCTCTCTTTATCAAATAAAATTTATAAAACAATCCATTTTTTACAATGTAGCCACTTCCCAAGACGAGTGTAAACATATACATATGTTTACATGTATTTCAACCACGTACTAATGAAAAAATGATAAAATTCAAGTTGAGGATTTTTGTTCACAGAAATTATCTTTAATTACATTTTCATTCTTAAATAACCAGAATTTCATCAATTAATGACACAACTTCAAGCTGAAAATTTGCTCACATTTTTAAAAGGAGAGTTCAATGTTAAATTGCCTGATGTCTCATATGTCAGCCTAGAAATTAGTATCAAACTGAGACCTGATGACTGTGTGCATTAGAAGGATGGAATTTCTAGAATGAAAAAAAAAAAAAAAACAGAAAATGAAATAAAATCCCTTCTGTCTGAGATACTAAAGTACAGTTTTAAAAATAATGAAAAATTAAAGAAAATGAAAGGTAAATAACATATTCAATAGCCTTTTCATTAGTAAAATAAAGACGGTCTAATTTTTATATGGTTCTAAAAGTATCCAAGTACAAGTATCAAACATCCCTATGTAAAAGAAATAAATTATATCAATGCCATTAACTATTAGCTGCTTAATTGGAAAGTTTGCTGTTAATACTTCAAAAATACTTTATTTGATTGTTATAAAACCTACAATATTATAAGGGAAGAAAAAAAGTCTGCATCAACTCCTTATAGTCTGAGCCTGTATTGAAGCACAGTTATAACACTGAAGTCTTCATTCTCAACCATCTTTCCTTTGCTAACTCACATTCATGTTCATATTTTTCATTTTGTCTTCAATCCTAAAATTCAATTTTTAGAGATCACTAAAGAGCCTTGAGTTCAATCTTCAACAATTTTTTGGCTATATCTCAAGACTACAGCCAGTTATTTATTTATTTATTTATTTATTTATTTATTTATTTTTGTCTTTTTGAGACAAGGTCTCGTTATGCAGTTCAGGCTGGCCTTGAGCTCATTTACTGTAGCCCAGGCTGGTCTCAAACTTGCACCAGTCTTCCTGCCTCAGCCTGCTAAGTGCTGAGATTACAGGAGTGAACCACAATTGCCTAGCTAACTTTTTGATATATTCTTAAATTGCTATGGCTTTCTTTTACTGTAATTGGAAGGAGAGTTATAAGTGCATTTTTAGGACTGTTTTTCCTTTAACGTGATTCATATTACTATGCATACGTCTTTCCCATGATTGGATTGTTTTAAGTTCTGATGGTGGAGCAGCATCAGGAAGACGTTCCTTGGCTCAGTGAAAGCATAGAGGAAGGGAAAGATGACAGATAACAGCCAAGCCGCCTCTGCGTGCAAGGGCTAGTGCAAATGATTGTGTTTGTCAGGAGTACAATAAAAATGGAGAGGTAAGCAAATCAAGGAAACAACATTACTATGTGCTAAACGTAATGCTTTGTGTCACTTCACTGTCTATAAAATCTTTGTACAAACGAGTTAAATTAATGTTAAAAACCTCAACCATCATAAAGAGCAGTTATCTTTATTCCAATGGGATAAGTCAAACAAACAATTTTCCAGGAAATTTTGATACTTCAGAAATAAAACAATATTTTCTTCAAAAAAGTCACAAAATCTGCATTTGGTGCCAGTCCAATTTCTAGCCACACACGTCTACAGTACATAAGGACTGTATCCAGTACAGGGAGGAGGTTGGTAGACATAGTGCATCTTAGTTCTTTACACATGGATGTGTGTGTATAAAATAATTGAGATGTCTGGAGAAAGTTGTAAGATCCTGATTATATATACATGCAGGGATAAAATACCGTTTCACATATGGGAAACATAAAAAAAAGAATTAAGAGTAAAGTACAGAGAATATTTTTATAAGGTAGCACTTCCAAGGGATTCACAAATATAACAGACAGAATTAAAGAAAAAATAAATAATCTAGACAACCATATTTTATGTTTAGGCAATACATATGACTGAGGATAAAAATTTAAATGCAAATTTTGAGTACCAGCTAGATAGCTGGCAGGCTGAAATATCTGCTTACGCAGACAGGAAATGGGATTCCATCCCAGACATGGTATTCTGGTCCCCACCTCCTGGGTGCCTTGAGAGGACCACTGAGATTGGGTGTGGTGGCGAGCACCTGTAATCCCAGGGATGGGTGGCTGAAAACAGGAAGTCACTGCAGGCCGATCTGTGTAGTGAGACCCTGTATTAAAATACATTAACTCAATACATTAATAAATAAATGAAAATTTTGAATCAATATAATAAAACATGAGCAAAATAATGAATAAATTAAACACAAATTGACCAAAATCTTCTGTTCAATGATAGAATAGATTTAATACTATTCACTAATTTGTTTATAAAATACTAAAAATACACACAAAATAAAAGGGAACCATTTTCCTAACATTCCTAATAATATACATTTTTTCAGATTGTTTTAAAGAGCTTTAGACTTTTTCTATAACAACCTAAATTATAATTTTACCTGTTCTGATTTTCCTCCACCATCCTAGTCAAGTATTAGTGTGATACATGAATCTGTGTGAAAAAATATATAATTGTATACGTATATATGTTTGTGTGTGTCTTGTATTTGGTTCTGTATGGATGTAAATTTATTAATGTGAATTGTCAAGAAGTGGGAGGAGCCACAATATTACCCTACTTGCAAGCTAACAATTTAGCTGGCCACATTTCGTGCATGGTGGCAAAAAGACAAAGTCTTTATCATTTTTGGTGATGATTTTAATAGCAATCATAGTGGAGACTCTAACAGCATTTTCAGGAATGTCTTCTTTGAAACAAAATGTTATCATAGGAAAGACAAAACCTATGCAAGAGTTGTTTTCACACAAGTCCTGCAAGCAATGCGCTGCAGATTCAGGAGACGAAACTGCAGTGAGAAACAGACCTTAGATGGCTCCAAGATTTTGTAATAAACAATAGGCTCATCTGTCTTTTACTCCAGGGAAGTTTGTCTTTAATCAGAAGGGTGAAGCATATTTCTCATTTAAAAAAATCTTGAAAAGATAATCTGGTATCATTTTGGATGATTTATATTATCATGTTTGTTGCTATATTTTATAGCACAGGAAGAAGAATTATGTTGGAGAGCAGATAGAGAGATTAAATCTGAATCTCACAATTCATATACAAGTACAAAAATGTCTTGGTAAAACTCTTCAGTATGACTACAAAGATAATGTCTACTAGTTAAACTAATTCCCACTTATCCATAGTTTTGCTTTCAGAAATTTCTAATTGAAGTCCTCCACAGTCTAAAGCTTCGGAGAACATGCAATTCATTAGTTTTGAAATAAAACTTCAAAAAATAAATATTTTGCATTGTGAAATAATTTGATAACATTATAACACTGCAGCTGTTCTTGCCATTATTATCATATTCTACCTAATTGATAAATTAAACTTTATCATAGGAAAAGCTTGGCATTTATATGTTCTATTACTATGGGAGGTCTTATACATCCCCTATAGTCTTGGGGATGATGATGTAGAAATGAATGAGGAGATACCACTTCAAAACTTGTACTGCTTTTAAATTTTCTTATGAAATGAGAATGGTTATAAACCTCAAATAGTAGTGCAATGATTATAACTACAAAATATATTTTCTACAATTTCCCTAATTACATTGCAACTACTGTTTAGTGCATCAACTATTAGAATATGCTTACTCATTTTTTTTTCCTGAAGTGGTACTGAACTTTGATTTATTATCTAAAAATTGAAATAATTTTTTAAATTTATTTTTATTTGATTATTTTGTGCAGGGTCCCACTGAGAAGATCAGAGTCCTAACTATCATCATGTTTTCAGCCTCACCCGAGCTGAGATTACAAGGGTAGGACACCACATCTGGTCTCATGGGCCGTTTCAATGTTCCTGGGGCGGGGCCAGCAACCCCTGTGGTGTCAGGGATTGAACTCCAGTCTATGCGGTTGCCTAACACTTAGTCCACTGAGCTGTCTCACTGGTCCTTGAAAGCAAAATTTAGAACATCAAAGAAAAAAAGTAAAATCTTTCTTGTTATCTAGTAGGTGTGTTCCCCAGGTGTTTAAATGTCATAAAAATGAGGAAAGAGAGTCATTTTGGAAATTAATGACCGGAAACATTTTCACAGTAGCTTGTGGTCTGAGAATATTTGGTCTGAGATGCGGAAACTTTAAGTCATGAATCCAAATGTCTCTAAGGTAAGCCTCATCTTGCATCATATGTGTAGCAATGTTTACTAATAATATCTTGCTTAGCAAAGAAAAGAAAATAACAGATTTCAATAAAATAGTAGTCCAGTGTAATTGCAAACAGCTGGAGAGGAAAAACATTAGACATCTTCACATCACTAACTGCTCAGAATATTCCGACTGAAATTTCACAAATTATACAGAAAGGATATTTCCTTCGTAATCTGTTAAAGAAAGGTCAGTATTCTCTGAGACTTTAATACAAACAAGAAGAAAGTGCACAAATTGGTGTATGTCATTGTGACTTCCTGTAACTAATTATATTTGATTTATGAGACACCCATTACCAAAATCTACATATTTCAGTGTAGGATATGCAAGATGAAAATTAAAGTATATCTTCTGAGGGTTTAGTCATCAAAAAAGTCTTTTCATATTAAAATGTTAGGCCGAGTTTTTAAGAAATGGGTATTCACTTGGTTAAAAAGTCATACATTATTTCCCACATGGGTACTTATACTGGCATTCTGTGAGCACTGAAAGCTGTAATCCAAGACCCTGACCGTGAGGACAGAAATATTCATTACTCAATCATCAAACAGTAAAAATTGTGTTGCGTGTGTACATATCTGCATTTTCTCCAGAGAAGACACACAGAAGATTATTTCAAGCTGATAAAGGTATCTTTTCTTTAAATTTTGGATTAAGCTAATGAAAGAAATTCTGACAATAAGCTATCTTCTACTTGGGACAGAAGATGACTGTTTAAAGAGTCACATGTAAATAGGAAGTTCAGTCACTCAGGGAGAAGCTAGCAAATACCTTTGCCAAGAAACAAAACAAAGACAAGCCACAGCATTATTACCTCTGTATAATATTTATCAATATGTTATTGTATTGAAGTATGATCTCATACTAGTGAAACTTTCTTATAGGTATCAAGAGTGGTGAAATGTTAATGTGAGTCACTGAATCATCAGAATTCTAGCTACTTCTTTACAAGTTAATTCTATTTGACCATTTCTTAATTAAGCTGCAAATGACAAATTTATCAATGAGAACAATCTTGATTACTTCAACTTTCCCACTAAGTGTTAAGAGTTTAATGCACTCAGTAAGAAATACTTGTGTTTTCTCTGGCCCAAGGTTGGGAGTTAATATAATGCAACCTACTGGGTAATGTTTCTTTATCTTGGCTTCACAAGTTAAAAATTAACTGTTACTGTAAATGTAATCAGCAAGTGTATAAAATGGCACATTTGTTATGAAGTAAAATGAAATAAAAACTATTTGAGTATCAAAAATGCTTGATTAAAAAATACAGATACTTCCAGCAGTGGTGGTACATGTATATTATTCCAATACTCAGTAGACTGAGAAAAGAAGCTCTAGGGAGGCCTTGTCAGAAAGAAGAAAAGGAAGAAAGAGAGAGAGAGAGAGAGAGAGAGACAGAGAGAGAGAGAGAGAAAGGAAGGAAGGAAGGAAGGAAGGAAGAAAGAAAGAAAGAAAGAAAGAAAGAAAGAAAGAAAGAAAGAAAGAAAGAAAGAAAGATGGAGCCCCAGGTATAGGAAACTCAGTCACTACTGTTGAATTCATTATTTAAAATGAGCCAGAAAGACAAAGAGAGGGACTGGGGAAACAGTTCAGTAGAATAAGCGCTTGAGCCTCAGTTCAATCCCTAGTGTTAGAAAAAAAGGAAGAGGAAGAGGAAGAGGAAGAGGAAGAATGAGAAGGAGAAGGAGGACAAAGGGAGTGAAATAAGATAAACGAGAGGATAAAACCAAAATGAAGTCCAAGAGAAAAGAGACAAAGTTGTGCACCAGCACATATTATACAGCTTACAATATTACATCACATATGTAGCAATGTTTACTAGCAGAGAATATATTTGATGTTTTCCACCTAAGTTCAAGTCAATTGGCTTGAATTTTCCTCCAAAAACTGTATGAGAAAGCAGTGATCTTGACACAGACTCAAAGTAAAATTGTGGGGAATAATTGTATATGATAATGGGAACATTTAAAAAATAACTAAATGAGAACCATCAGACAGTAATGGAGACCTCACAATGAGACTGTTGATTCTTGAAATAGAAAAGGTAGTAAAAATATTATCATGACTTCTGAAACACATTTTAAAGGCGACATTCATTCTGCAAGCCCCAAATTTCCTGTCTTCCCAGCATCCTTCTTCCCTTTGTATGTCAGTCACCTTTATTCCTCTGAGAAAACAGCTTACATTAGGAAAGATTTGTTTGGCTCATGCTTCCAGAGGACTCACAGCATAGGTAGCAGAGTCCCTTAGGAATGTGGAGGTGCAGACACATCATGGTTAAATCACACAGTGGAGGAAAGGACTCACCTCAGGAAAGCCAGGAAGCTGAAAGAGAATTAGAGAGTCAGACAAGAGTGGAGCAAGGTGATTTCCAAGGACCTGCTATTCAGGGTCCATCTCAGTTGTTCTTCTCTTGTTGTTGGGAAAGATACCTGACACCCAAAATTAAGGAAGGCAAGTCTCATTTAGCTCACAGTTATGGAGGTTGCAGTCCATACTGAGCTGGCTCTAATGCAAAGCAGCCCATGGTAGAGAGCAATCTTTCATGGCTGCAGCAAAGAGTGAAGAGCACAAGGAAGAGCAGCAGCAACAAAGACTGCAGAGGCCGGCCGTGGTGGCGCATGCCTGTAATCCCGGTACTCAGGAGGCTGAAGCAGGAGGATTGGTATGAGTTTGAGACCAGCCTGGGCTACAAAAGTGAGCTCAAGGCCAGCCTGAACTGCATAGCGAGACTGTGTCAAAAAAACAAAACAAAACAAAACAAAAAACAATGACTGAAGAGAGCAAGTCTGCTCCCCTTAATTTGCATCCAGGCTATCTGCCCCAGGCTGGGAGTAGCACTCACACGCATAATACACCCATAATCACAGTGGATCATGAGTTAATCACAAATTGTAGAAGTCCGCTCCAGGACTGTACGAGGCGTTGCGGGGAGACCTATACACAAACCATAACAAGGAACACTCCCCCTGAGGAGGTGTCTTGTCTTGCAGCCATTGTCTCCCCATAGTGCCCTCAAAGTATGATCTGAAAAATGGATCTTCAGGACTTCGATGCAGTTCTGAAGTTAGGGTCCTTTTGGTCCAGTCAGCTGAAAAACCCCATTAGTTGGTAGCCAGTCTTTCGAACATTTCAAATCAAAATCACAACACAGAGAAAAGTGGCTGAAGAAGCAACCATTCTTTGGTGAAATACATGGTGGCACATAAAATTCTGGTATCATATTCATCAGGAAGGAAAGGAAGAAAACAGTTTGATGTCGAATAAAATTTTAAGCAGTTTGTGCACTAGAAACTATACAGATTTTCTAATCAACATGAAGAATCTAGTATGTTTAGGAATAATATTGTTGCTTATATGCTAATCAGTTTTCTGTTTTAAACTTAATACAAACTTTAGTTACAAATCTTGGTTTCCCCAAATTTCATGGGCCAAGGAAAAGCTGATTTGAAAACACTGAAGGTCAATCTGCCGGGCGTGGTGGCTCACGCCTGTAATTCCAGCACTTGGGAGGCTGACGCAGGAGGATAGATGTGAGTTCGAGACCAGCCTGGGCTACAAAAGTGAGCTCAAGGCCAGCCTCAACTGCATAGCGAGACCCTGTCTCAAAAAGACAAAAAAAAAAAAAAAAACAGGACAGAGAAGTTGGTTAAATTCAGTTTGTTTAACAGAGTTTGAACTTCCCGTAAACATTTAATTTTCAAGTTAAATTGTCTATACCTTTAGAACTTTAGTGAAACATTAAAATAGTTATATTCTTGTTATAAAGATAACATATCAGACCATCACTTAAAATTAATGGGAAAAACTGCTGTTATTCAGTATTAAAGAAAAATGATGGCTATCTGCAAGTTCACTCTATAATGGTCTGTTTTAAATGACATTCTCTCCAAATTTTAGTTTCTTTACCTCACCTAACAAAAATGCATAGCTGAGATAAACATCCATGGGTTACTTGAACTGTTGTAAGAGTTCTTTTAGCTAATGTGAATTTGAATTGTCATGTAAGACGTATTATTTTTGCTCATTTTAAGCTAACTGGTGTACTTGGCAGTAATCAAAATGACGGATGACTTACAGTATGAAGATTTTTCTAACACAGAGTAGTTGTTCTAAAACAGGAATCAGAGCTAAGCAGTTGAAGTGGAAATAAGTAAGCCTTCAGCTGAAAATGCACATTATGCAATACCAATTCCATGAGCTGACTATAAACAGACACCAATATCAAGTTTCTAGTGCTTTCTGGCTAAGGAATCATTTTCTGCTCAGAAATGAAATTCATTCTGAATTGGCCTCAGAAATTAATCTTCTCCTAGGTGTTAAATCATATGTATGAACTAGGCACAGGAAGCTGATGCAATAGTTTGTACCTTGAAGTAAAGAGAAAAAATTACCAATGTGCAAGTCTTAGAGTCAGTTTTACAGAGGGCAGATTTTTGGCTCCACATAAGCTAGGCATTAATAGCCCGTCCCGAACATCGTGCATCCATACTGCCCTTTTATTCTCTGCCCACAGTTATCATTTTTTCTCATCTCACTGCTCCAGGTCCCAATAACTGTGCGACAGGTTGAGTCTCCAAGTGAGCCACTACCACAATCATTTGTGTGGTGATCCAATCCTGATGTTTAGATGGCTCACACAACTAGATCAATAGTCCATTTCTTTCTGTCATCAGCACAGAACCCCACTGTCACTTTGTTCTATATGAGGGAAATGCTATAAGTTGTTATCATTTTTCCTTTTCAAGGTAAGGACTGCCAGTGGAGGAGAGGCTCTTCGTGTTTCTCTTTTTACAGTTTTAGTTCTCATTTTCTTTTGGGTCTCAGGCATGTTGAGGAAAGCAAGATTATGGGTGTCAGTTTAGCTGCTGGTCTGAAGAGGTATTTTATTGCTGTTTATGCAGCATGCCCCGCCTGAGTTCTGACTCCGTGCTCTCTGCCTGTCTTCACTCTGTCAGGCCTTCATCCCTCATTTTTCCACCAAATCTATCTGTCACTCCACAGCAGTGTTGTGCCCGTCCCTTGCCAGTGCCTGGCTGCTGCAGTGAATGTCATCAGAGATGTAGCACCAGAGAAGGGACTTTGGTCCAAATGTTTTACAACACAGAATAATTTATTCCTCAAAACCTCTTCAGGACCAGGGACTGAGGAGACAGCTCAGTAGAATAAGCACTTGCCTGGCAAGCACAATGTCCTGGGTTCAATCCCCTGTACCACAGAAATCTCTTCATGGCCATTAACAATAACAAGGAGGTAAATTTCTGATTTCATAAATTTATATTTCTGTTTTTCATTGAATGACTGTCAAATAGAAAGACATATAGTGTTGTGTGATGGAAAGAGATAATATCCTGTGGCTCATGTCCTGTTCACATTCTTACCATCAGCTGAATCTACTTGCTACTTCTCATGCTCAAAAAGTATAAGATTTATTTGTTTATGTTTTTTAAATGATTGTCTGGAGATAGTTCGGAGGCATAGTGCCTGCCTACCAAACACAAGGTCCTGAGTTCAATCCTCAGTGAAAAATAAAATAAAAAACAGTTCCCCTTATATGGAATGTCTATAAGTGAAATAGATATAGCTTCCTTCATTCCTGGAAGTTTAGAAATAGAATCAAGAGAAAATCACTCTTTAAATTTTAAAGATATAATGTGCCATGATTTATATTTTCAAATGCAGTGATTAGGCTAGAATGTTAGCTAAATTTAAGAACTTTCTACATATTAACTTATTTAGCCCTTTTATATGTTTGTGTCAGGGAGGTTTATATTTACTTATTTTTTCAAGGTAAGAGATTCTTAGAAAAATTTTACTAAGTTTCTAAGCAATCTAGGGCCAGGGAGATAGATCAGTGGAATAAATGTTTGCCTGGCAAATGTAAGGTCCTCAGTTTGATCCCTGGCACCACCAAAAAAAAAAAAAAAAAAAAAAAAAAAAAGCTTCTAGGCAATCTGTTAACTTACAAAACATGAATTTCCAGCATGAGAAAAAGTAGCAAGGGAACGTTCACAATCTATTGTTTTCTTTGTAAAAATTTCCTTATACAATAAAATCTCCCCTAATCATATCTTACTCTAGAAAATTCTATAGATTCATATTTTATATATATAGCTATGTGTAAATCATGTATTGATAGCATTACTGAGAATAAATAGCTATATTTTGGAACAAGTCTTTACTGAGTTTCCATTCTCTCTCTGTCTTGCTGCATCTCTCTGTGTCTCTGTCTCTGTCTCTGTCTCTGTCTCTCCCGAGTGGTATAAAGATTGAACCCAAGGCCTGTGCACCCAAGTACATCTCTAAACTTTTATTTATTTTTTATTTTGAGATCGGGTCTCACTAAGTTGTGAAATGTCATACACTGGATTTGAAGATGTGATTCTTCATCCCCAGCCTCTTAGAACACCAGTTTTGTTGTTGTGTGTCATAATGCCTACGCTTACATTTGTTGTAACAGAAGACTATGGGGTTGTAGAAGCTTCTTAATAACAATAACTTTATATTACTGTGCTCAATGATTCAAAGAGCCTCATTAAACTTCCTCCAGTCATTTTCTTCTTCTTCTTCTTCTTCTTCTTCTTCTTCTTCTTCTTCTTCTTCTTCTTCTTCTTCTTCTTCTTCTTCTTCTTCTTCTTCTTCTTCTTCTTCGGTAACTATGTGTTCACTTTTCTGAGCTGAATTTGAACTCTTCCCTGTCTTTTATACTTCACATTCATATAATTCTGACCAAGGAATTCAAATAGTTTTGTTTTGTATATTTGATGCAAGAGATTAAAATTTACATTCTTTTTTTTATCTTGAAATAATTTATATAAAAGTCACATCTCAATAAATGTCAGTCACTATTATTCTAATATATAGCACTGTGGAATAATTGGTCAGACTCATCATAATTAGAAATCGTCCTTAAGCCAGGCTTGGTAGCACATGACTGTTATCCCAGCACTATTGAGGCTGAGACAGAGAACTGATGTGAGTTTTAGACCAGTGTGAGGTACAAAGTGAGTTCGAGTTCAGTCCTGCCTATCATAACTCTTTCTCAAAAGAACTAAAAAGGAGGAGGAGGGCATGGAAAGAGAGAAAGAGAAAGATAAGAAATAGAAGAGAAAAGCATTAAAGAAACAAAAGAAAAAGAAAGAAAAAATATCTGAAGATAACAAAGTACAAATTCTGTTCTAATTTTTCAGGCCTTTCTTGAAGGGAGGTTAAAAAAAAAAAAAAAACACCTTAAAAAGCATCATTAATGTTTCCCAAATCTAAGACACCCACCGTTTTGCGAGCATCACCGCAACCATGTTCTCCACAACCAAAGTCCCAGGGATCTATGGTTTGACCAGGATTGAGAGCATTGGTGCTCACTCCCACATCTGGGGAGTTGGACCAGAGGATAACTTGGAACCTCACCAGGCTTCACAGGGAATGGTACATCAGCTGGCAGCTGGGCAGGCAACTGGTGTGGTGCTGGAGATGGTCGAGAGGGGAAGATTGCTGCGCAGGGAGTCCACATTGGACAAGGGGAAGACCGCTATAGCCATGGGCATGGCTCTGGCCCTGGGCCTGGGCACCCAGCTCACAGCCATCGCCAACAGCGAGATCCTCTCCCTGCAGATGAACAGGACTGAAGACCACACGCAAGCTTTCCGTAGCTCCATTGCCTTCCGCCTCAAGAAGGAGACCGAGATCCTCGAAGTGGTGGTGGTGGAGATCCAGATCAGTCGGCCAGCGACAGAGAGAGGCTCCAAGGTGGGCACACTGACCCTCAAGACCACAGAGATGGAGACCATCTATGACCTGGGCACCAAGATGACTGAGTAGCTAACCAAGGACAAGGTCCAAGACGGGATGTGATCACCATCAACAAAGTCACTGGAAACCTGGGGGGCTGGAGAGATAGCTCTGTGCAGAAGTGCCAGCCTGGAAAGTTCAAGGTTGTGAGTCCGAACCCTGGTTCCTGAAGAAAAGAAAAACAAGCAAACAAGCAAACAAACAAAACACCCTCCAAACTAGGCCAGTCCTTCACTCATTCCATGGGCTTCCATAACAAGCTCGTGCAGTGCCTAAATGGGGAGCTACAGAAACGTAGGGAGGTGGTGCCCACACTGTGCCTTCATGAGATTGGCTTCATCGACTCCCTTACCCCAAGACTTCCTGGGACTCTTCTCAGGTGATACAGGGAAGATCAAGCCAGAAGCCCAAGAGCAGACCAATGCAAAGGTAGCAGAGTGACGTGAGAAGGCAAGGCGGAGATCATTCCCGGGGTGCTTTTCATCAACGAGGTACACATGCTGGACACTGAGAGTTTCTCTTTTCTCAACCAGGCCCCGGAGAGTGACATGATACCTGTCCCCATCAATGACACCAACCAAGGTATCACATGGGTCCGGAGCACCAGTTACCAGCACCCCTGTGGCATTCCCACCAACTTGCTGGGCCAGCTACTTATCACCTCCACCTGACTCTACAGGGAGAAGGACACTAAGCAAATCCTACCGGCACATTTGGCAAGGGAGGAGGACGTGGAGATGGTTAAGGATAGTGTAGGCACCTACACTGTCCTCACTCGCATCAGGCTGGAGACGTCACTGCGTGATGCCATCCAGCTCAGCACGGCAGCCAGCCTCACGCACCGGAAAGGTACAGGTAGATGACCTCAAGCTAGTCTACTCTTCCTGGATTAGGCTCGATCCACGTAATGTATCAAGGAGATCCAAGATACATTCCTCTTCAACCAGATCATTGGGGAAACCATAGACACCTCCGAGCTGGAAGTCACACCTACCCTACCCTTGTTTTCTAAAAGTTCAGATACTGTGAATTTGCATAAAATATTTCAGCTGGAAAAAAAAAATCCCAAATCTGAAGGCATGCCAGATCGCTCAGCAAACTAAACCATCTACTTAGGCAGAGTGCAGTGGCTAGGATTTGATCCCTGGCATGTGCTGAGATATCCACTAAGACTGAATGTGGTGGCACACCTGTAATCCCAGAGCTTGGAAGGCTGAAAACAGGAGAATCACTATGAGTCCATCTGCATAGTGAGATCCTGTAGAACCTGTACCAAATGCAGAAATAACAATAATAACTTATTGTTATAAATTATAAATATATATTATTATGAATAATAATTATTTTATGTCCCAAATCTGGGAGAATTATTAAACAAGTTTTTTTTTTTTTTTTTTTTTGGTGGGACCAGGGTTCGAACTCACGACCTTGTACTTGCCCAGCAGGCACTTGTGCCTCGGAGCTATCTCCCCAGCCCCAAGTTTTTTATTTTTATAATCGTTTGACTAATAGTTCAGGCCTCTTTTACCACCAACAGATAAAACGTGTATAGCAAACTTGGGCTTTACATAAAGGCTTTACATATTATTTTCTGAGCTTTTAATGGCTAATAATTTTTAATAATTGCATGCTCAAGGTTTTTTTTAATATTTTAATTTATAATTTGTGATGAACTAAGAAGTTACTAAGACTCTACAGACTTCAGTAAATGTACTACAGGCCATTTACTAAAACCAGTCAAAATGGAAACATAAATAATAGAAACAGCCACATTCTTCAGAGCAAATGAGCATAATCTATTTTGATGCAATGATCTTGTTTACTTTCTAACTGACAGAGCTACTGTTTTCCCATAGATTTTCCATCAAGGAAAATGAAAGCGTGCAAAAACGCAGTACTGAGACTTAGGCTTCACCAGGGTGTGAATGGGTGTCTGAATGTCCAGCATCCTTTCTGTTCCCAGTCACATCTCATTGATTTAACTTGTCATTGATGTAAACAGAAAGCCAGGATCATTCCAGTTTGATATTGCAACACACATGAATTTTTTTTTTTTGTAGATTAAATTTAAATCCACGTTACAATCAAATTTAGCCTGAACTCATCTTTATTGTCCTTGTAATATACATACCAAGGTGGTGAAGGCAATAACATTTTGTCAACCTCTCTTATTTACTCAATAAAATGCTTATTTGGTTTATTACATAACATAGAGTATTCTGTTAAAATTATCTTTCAGGATACAGTTATTCTTAAGGAAAATATGATGGTAAAGCTTTCTTGTGAAGATTTTCTGCATGCAAAATCATTTACTTATCTGCTTATAATGAAAACACTAAAACATTTCATTGCTGTTGTCCATATTCTTATCCTGTATGTGTGCAAAAACTGATTTTTCTGCGACTGAAAAAGCAGTAGATGGGAGTCAGGCTTTGACATAGATGCTAGATAGCAAGACCAACTCAACTCTTATAGTTAAACAAAGATAAGCTTCTTTAATTTTCTAAGCTTTTTTTTTTCAATTAGGTAATTCAGTTGCTTGACTTATAATTTCTATAACTTCATGTGAGTTTCTCTTACCTAACATGTGAGAATATGAAATATCTTTGAAATCTGCTTGCAATATGTGAAAAACCAAGACACTGCTATGCAGTCCCAGCATACATGTGCACACAGGGCACTCATGATTTGAAAATAGAGTTGTAACTCCTTAAATTATAAAATTGTTCAGAATTAATGAGAGAGAGAGAGAGAGAGAGAGAGAGGAAAAAAGAGGAAACAAAACATTAAAAGGAGTGTATAATGTCTTTGTAATATTTGAAGTGTCCCAGAAGAGAGTCTAACTGACACATATAGTAAATTTGTATCTTACAGCCTGTGTGGAATCACAGCGTGAATACTGGAAAATACTAGAATGGTCCCATGGAATTGTGTTGAAGGTTGTCACTGAACATGGGAGTAGACAGCACTATGTCAGTCTCAGGAAACTTTGTTCATTACGCAATTATGAGCAACATTAAAGGCAAAGATAAATATTAATATCTTAAAATGTATGTACTAAGAGACTTGCTCAAAATTCTGTTAATCTATTATGTCAATCTCCAAAGTGGGCAAATTTCAAAAATAATAGGAGGAAATTAAAAGGTCTATCTACACTCATCATGTAATGTTAAGTAATTGTTTTCATGTCCATTGCTCTGCTTTGTGACCTCAATAAAATTTATCATCCTGCAGCACAAAAGTTATAGCAAGAAATAATCAGCTTGCTTTAATTTTCAGTGATAGTAGAGATTGGATATGTGCTTTATTGAGATAATAAGGCACAATGCATTCATTATTGAAAGGGGAAGGAGAAAAAAGTGATATGCAATTGAAGGAATATTTTTATTTAACATTTCAGACAATAATCAAAAACATATGTTTCATGTATAGCACTAATTTTATTTCAATGTGCTACAGATACAGTGTCAATAATATGTGAGCAGCTAAATATGTATTGGCCACTTCATGCATTAACAAAAAAAACTATCAGCCAAATAATATCATTCTACAATAAAATGTCCTTAAATGGTATGTTTGCTACAGAATAGTTAAAA
The DNA here is from genome assembly GCA_004027025.1 of Myocastor coypus. Lineage (NCBI taxonomy): Eukaryota > Metazoa > Chordata > Mammalia > Rodentia > Myocastoridae > Myocastor > Myocastor coypus. The sequence continues at coordinate 61,474 of PVJA010005194.1, read as the reverse complement.
TTTAGTATATGGCTTCATACAACGCAGACAGAGTTAAACCATAATTGCATTACCCATTTAAATTCTATAACATTAATTTTTAAAACTTTGTTGATTTTATAATCAAATATTTTCATGATCATTTGTTAAGGAGACAAATTAGCAGTGTGGAAATTAACTGAAAATATTAGTTAAGAGTATGAATCATAAAATCTTAATAAAATTTAATATATAACCTATAAGTTTGTGCTGGTAAGGGTGCAAAGCAAATTGGGTATGACAGGGTAGGAATGGTCAATGTAATTTTCATTGTCATGAAAAGCTTATCTAAAGTCAAATGAACTATGTAGATGCGCTGCTAAGGGACTCATCACCAACGATACTGCCTAGTGCAGGAACAATCTGATGGATGACAGAGTGATGCAGGAGGCATTTTAAAAAATGAGGTTTTGATCAATATGTATTTGTATGTGATGCAGAGAGTTATTGTAGTGAAAATGAATGCATATGTTCAGACTTAAAATATGTGCTAAAAATTATCCTAATGCTGTGATTAAGGAAAAGAAGAATCTGAAAACCATCAAGGGAAAGTACTTCTTTATTATCATTGATCTTTGTGCATGTACTTATATGTATGTGAATGTGTGTGTATAGACACATAAGTATGTGTATATATGCATGAGGTCATTGCAATAATTCTATCAGTACTTTTTAATCAGCTTAGGTTTTGGTTTTCTCTTTACTGAAATGTACAAAATTTCAAGTATACATTTACGACAATTAAAGTATAAGTAAGGAGTTGAGTTATTTTAAATAAAAGTATGTTAGTTATGAAGAATTTACACATTAGACTAATGAAAAAGAATCTTTGAAAGTCATAAAAGTAACTATAAATTTTATTCTGTAAGGACTTACCAATTAAGAATTATAGCTGTTTTAAATGGATTTTCCTGCTTATTTATTTTAGATATTTTTCACTGACACTTTGGCTATGTCTAATAATGTAATCATTAATATATTTTAATAATTTTTTCAGTGACCCCACTCACAAAGATCGCCTGCCTGACATGCTCTGATGTTTGAGGTGGCTAACGTGACTAGATTTGGACAAAGAGAGTGGTACCCTGACATTGTCTGGGACAGCATCTGCTTCCCAGGACGTTGCCCAGTGCACTCCCTCTTCCTCTGAAATAAAGAGGAACAAAACTGGAATGTATGGTGCTTCCTCAGTTTGTTTTCCTGAGTAAATGTAATCCAATGATAACTCAAAATGGCCATTTTCAACAATAAGATATCATTCTCTTTCAATGAAAGGTTGGCTTTGGTTGTCTCTGCTATGTACTCTAGCTAATCCTGACAGGAACAGTTTATAATTCGCTTAACTACAGGTTTTGAAGCCACTGAAAATAGCAAATGATTGGGTAATTGGGCCAATCAATGCCATTGTATTTATTGGAAGGAAGGTTGAATTTGAGAAAGCTTATTAAACCAAAAAATCTAAAATCATATTTCCTCTTCTTTCGCATTATTTCACTTGCTGTGATCTTCAGGACAATGCTTAGTAAAAGTGATTATGGGAAATATCTTTAGCTTCTGAATCTTAGTATAAAAAATCACTTACAATTAAGTAGAATTCTGGCTTACAGTGTTCCATATATCCCTTTTTAGAAGGCTACAGAAGTTGGCACAATAGGACACTACCCGTAGATGATTCCCTCAGTGATGGGTTTTGCAGAAGACTGTTGTCCCAAGGTTGTATCATCCAGGGTTGTCCCAGCCATCTTAGATTACTGAAGCACAAACATTCATGTTGTTCACATAACACTGAAATCATCTAAACGATATACATGTCTTTAGGCTAACAAATGTTCAAAATCCGTTCCTACTTTTTTCACAGTATCTTGGTGCATTCTTGCATTGTGCCATTGTTATCTATGCTTGTGACACAATGCAACCGAAAGCTTTACCCCAGAAGGTCTTACTGATTCATATAGCTTTCCTCTGTCATTCTCCTTCCTCTATCTTTCCTCAGCCTCCAGTCCCAGTCATCCATCCAGCTTTGCATTTCAGTTACAGCAGCACTTCTAGATTTCATGCATGAATGAGATCTCAGGACATTTGTCTTTTGTGTCTGGATGTTTCACTTACCATGATCTCTACTTAAACCCATGTTTGCTTGAGTGACAGACTTCTTTACCTTTTATGAACTAGTCATATGATATTTATGCACGAGCCACATTTTTTATGAAATCATGAAATTATTTTCATATTTTAGTGGCTGTCAATAGTACTGCAAAAAAAAAAAAAAACTATGAGTATACAGATGCCCCTTCATCACTCTAATTTCGTTTCCTTTATATAAATAATCAGTAATGAGATTGCAGGATTGTTTGAGTAAGTACTACATAGCTTTGCATACTGAGTCCACTCCTGCATGTTCTCACTACTAGGTGTGAAATTTGTTTTGTCCAATCCTCACTGTAATTGTTACCTCTGTCCTTTTTGATAAAAGCCATCTAAGTGGAGTGAGCTGATTTTTTTGTTATGGTTTTAACAATTTGCCGGGGGTTAGTGATGGTGAATATCACTGGTTTCATGTATCTGTAGCTCATTTGTATGTCTTCTTCTGAGACATGCCTACTGAGACTTTATGTCGATATTTCAGTTATGTTATTTATTTTGTTTCTATTGAGTTGTTTTTATTTCTATTACATTATGGCTATTAACCCTTTGTTAGACAAGTAGCAGCCAGACATTTGCTCTCATTCTAAATGTTGTGTCTTCACTCAGATTATTTTATATACTGGGTAGAAAGTTATTAGTTTGAAGCAGCCTAATTTTTATATTTTTGAATTTGGCTGCACTTGGATTCGTGTACTAAAAGCCTTTGCCAATTCTAATGCCCTGAGGCATTTTTTTCTGTTTTCTTTCAGAAATTACATAGTTTCAGGTTTTGTACGCAAGTCTTCAATAAATTTAGAGTTGATATTTTTAACTTTAGAGAGGTAGATATTTTGTTTTATTCTTCACAATGTGGATGGCCAAATTTCCCACTACCAATTTTTAAGACCATGTTTGATCCAGTGTATTCTCCTGACAACATTGTTGAAGACCAGTTGTTTTAGAGTTGATGGGTATCTATCTATCTATCTATCTGTCTGTCTGTCTGTCTATCTATCTATCTATCTATTTATTTACTTTTAATAATAAATGACAATATGATAGTTTGAAAGCATGTTAGTAGTACATTCGCAATAATTGACACATTGCATTTCGTTCTCATAATAGTTATACAGAGCACAGGGTATGGACATGATACATTTTCTAATTAATATTGGTGAGGAAAGAAAAAAGAGAAAAAAAAGTCTTCTCTTTGAACTGAGAGGAAGCATATGTATACATACTCCAATGTTCCATAATTGCAGTAGGTTACCAGTGAAACTGGCAATGTTGGAGGTTGTTGATTTAAGTCTCTTACAGCTCATCATACTAATCTAGTGCTTCACAGATTTCTTTCCAAGTTCCTTATGATACTATTCACCTATGTGTTTGTACCTGTTTCTTGTAGTTATAGTTGTTTTATCTTGTAGTGCATTTTGAAATCAGGTAGTATAGCTACGCCTTCTTCTGGGGACTCAAGACTTTTTTTTGACTATGTGTATTATGATTCCATTCAGCTCTTAGGATTGCTTTTCTAGTTATATGAAGAGAAAATTAATAGAAGATATGTTGACTGTTTAGATTGACTTGAGTAGTATGGACATTTCAACAATATTGCTTCTTCTAACTCACAAACAGAATGACTTTAATTTTTGTGTAACAATTATAGATAAGATTATTTTCCATTTGAATTTATTGTCATTCACTGCACAGTAACAATACTGATTTTTGTATGTTGATTTTGTAATCTGAAACTGTTGAAATTGTTTATTTCAATGGTTTATTTATAGAATTGCTTTCATTTTCAACATCTGCTGTGACAATTTTATTTAGTGCAAGTTTTCAATCTGATATGCTGTTTTGAACTTTCAATGTGCTTTATTTTTTTTTCCTCGTCTGTTTTCTCTGGCTTGAATTTGTACTTCTGTGTTGAATAAAGTTGCTTAATTTTGGCTTTAATTTTTGAAACAAGAATTTCTTTTATGCCCTCTGTCCTCATAATTGCATTTTGTTCAACATTCTTAGCTACAAAGAACATATTTGCAGTGGCTACTGAAACTCCTTGCTATAACTTCATTTTGTCTATTATCTCTGGATCTTTTTCTGTTGATTAATTATTGTGTGGGATGTTATATTCTCTTTTCTGAAATTTTAGTTTTCATTATATAGTTGGCATTTTAAATTTTACATGTTGGTGCTGGAATTTAGTCTGTTTCTTTGAAAAAGTTTGATCATATTCTGGAACTCCATTTACACACATGAGTAGTTAGATTCCTTTAAGCCTTACTTTTAAGCTTATTTTTCAGGATCAAGGGGCTGTAGATTGAATATACCTAGCCAAGACTGAGAGTGCACCTACTTGAGAATATTTCTGCTCTTCCGTTTGTCTTGATGTCTTTCTAATTTGGGTAGTGGAAATATATTTTCTTCAAATCTCATTATTCATGGAAATTCACAGCTCTGCAGCTTTTTCCATTATTTTTTATTGATATCTTTGGGTATTAATTGTGTATTTTATATACCACAAATACTGGCAATATATTCATCTATATATTCTAGATTCTTCAGTTTCTTTTATATGATAAGCTTGGTCTTATTACCTCAGCAAGACCAATTGGAAATGCCTTATTATACCTAGGTATCATTACCAGATACAAAACTAAAGTTATTACAAAGTTTAAGTAATGTTTTTCTTTTTCGAGAAATCCATTCTGAGCTCCTCACTTAACAATGACAGAAGATATCATTGTTCATACAATCTTCTAATTACATGTTGTTTAAGCAGAGATAGTAATTAACCTCTCTTACATTATTATGGAGAAATTTTTATTTATTTATTTATTTATTTATTTACTTATTTATTTTTGCGGGACTGGGGTTCAAACTCACAACCTTGCACTTGCCAGTCAGGCACTTGTGCCACAGAGCTATCTCGCCAGCCCCAATGGAGAAATTTTAGAATGAAGTTTCCACTTGTCTTCTTGAATTTAAGAGGATTTTCCTGATACAGCTTTTATAAAGTTCATGAAGAGAGCCATTACTTAAATTACATTTCAATTAGGCATACATATGATAGCAAACAGTGTTAATAAAATACTTTTAACACTGACCACCTGCAAAGTAACCTGAACATGTCAGTTGTATATCAGTCATTCTTATCACCACGTGTCTGTCCTAAGTGGCTTTGTTTTCTGAGTGACAAGGTTAGGAAAATGCGAGGAACATTTTTTTCCTAACTAAATAAAGAGGGTAGTTAATGCCAGCATTCCCCAGTATCTGAGGTAACTGTCGTAAAATATTCCCCTGAATTACTTCAGTCAAATACGGAATTAGAGAGAGACACATAACAGTTATGATCAGTTAAGTTTTACCATGACTATGGTGTTATTATTATGAAAAGCAGAAAATTCCCTTGAATATATCCATGAAGATACTGGAATAAGTCAATCTGCTAAAAACTTACCTTGAGCAAAATTATAAACACATATTATGGTAGAAAACATGTTTTGAAGACTTTGTTATTTATGTTAGTAGTAAAGGCAAGGTCAGTAAAGTCGGATACCATGTTCCACCACAGTGAGTGTGATGACCTGTAGACATTTACAGAGACACCAGCCATAAAAGAATTTCACCTACATAAACAATAGAATATATAAATCTAAAAAGTGATGTTTTTAAGGATGCCTGAAATACATTTTAATTAATGTGATCACATAATTTATATTCTGGTTCCATTGGTCAAAACTTAATAGCAGCTGAGGTTTGACCCCTGACCTGCCCCAGGGTGCAGAGGCGACAGCTGTGACTGGGCGTGAGGGCTCAGGCCTGTCATCCCTGCACTTGGGAGGCTGAAAACAGGAGAATCACTGAGTCCGATCTATGGAGTGAGATCCTTTAGACCCTCTAGATCCTGTCCTAAATACAAAAACAAACAAAAAAACTTGATTCAAATGAAAACATAAGAATTTCTAGTATTAACACCATAGCATTCTCTTGTTTTAAAAGCTGAGCTCCCTTAAAATGATGCGGGCAACTTTACTGTCATTTTTAAATGCTAGGTTGTTAATACTTCCATCTCTGTTCAAGGCAGACAGTGCAAATCACCTCTGAAGCTGTAGCAAGCCTTTAATGAACGTCCTTCCCTGAGATACACATTGAGGAAAAAAAAAAATTTAGACTGTGTCTTGTTTTTGTTACTGATGCTATTATGAGATTTCATACCCACTAACCTTACCACACAAACAACTCTTCTCCACTCAGCCTATTTTCTCTGTATTTGCTCAGCTGTTCCTTTCTCCTTCGTGTGATGTTCAATGAAATGCATTTCTCCATTCACAAGCTTGAGGAGCACAATTAACCAGCTTTCCCTTTAAAATACGTTGGATGCTCCTGAGGCCCTGTGTTCAGTGGCAGTTCCAAAGATAGCGTAAGAGAGACATGTAGGCAGCCTTCCTCTGAAAAAAGTAAACACAAGTTTTGAATGACTCACTTTTGTCTGTGTGTGGAAACAGTCTGAACTATACTGCATGTGATAAGCTTCTGATTTCTTTTTTGTATCATCAGTTCTATTTCGATTGGTACATGCTCGTAGTACATAAAGGGTATGTTCCTCATAAGCACTTGGTATGTGTACATAACACATCTGAGTTATTTTATCATCCTTCCCCTTCCCCTTTTTTTTTCCCTTCTCCATCCATCTCTTGGCCCACTTCTCACTTGCAATATAGTTATTTCCCTGCTTCCTATTATCTATTTTTGATTTTGCTATTTATTTAAATTTTGGATTTCGCATAGAAGATAAACCATGATGCTTAAGCTTTTATGCCTGATTTATTTCACGTAACATTTTGGCCTCAGGGTGAATCTGTTTGCTTGCTAAGGACTTGTAGTAGCTGATGATACACTGTGTCAACTTGAGGGGTTTGAAGCTTAGTTGGATCAGCTCAGCAACTCCACAGCTTAGGGTGGAGAGGGCCCCCCCAGAGTGATTCACTTATAGGATATGCAAAGGGGCTGAAGAAGGCTTCTGTGCATCACTTGTTCAAAAGAGCTTGATTGATGCACGTGCCCCACTTTGGAGGTGCTCTGAGCTTCACATCCCCTGCCACTTCCTTGGAATAGCACAGGTCTTTGCAGTAAGTCTACAAGGAAGAGAGAGAGAGAAGTCTGACAGAAGGTACGGCTGCAGCCCTCCCCTTTGCTCTTCATTGTTTTCTGCCTCCATGAACTGCTACCTTCTGCCAAGAAGCCTGCCTAGAATGTACTGAAAGTTACACTAACTGTGAAGCTAAAAGCATCCTTTCCTTTCATAATTTTGGGGGCCCGGTGTTTTGTCACAGCACTGAGTAAAAAGTAACTGATACAGAGTTCAAGTGTATGCTGCTTTTGGTGGAGAAGTACTTCATTGTGTGCAAAACACATGTCATTAGCTGGGTACTCATTGTACCAGCTAATATTAGCATCACCAACATAGAGGGATGGTCCTGCCAACATTTGATAATATATGATTTCTTAATGACAGCCATTCTTACTGTGGCAATGGGAAACTTTGGTCTATTCACAATGTGCAGACATCTGCTTGATATGGCAGATAAAATTGTGGGAATGTAGAAGTTGAATGCAACTTCTACAGTTGAATCAATAAGTATATCTGTTATATGGACTTGAAGGTCTTTATCTGAAGAGGCCAGGGATCTTATTTTTCACCAAGATGATTCACAATGCACAGGTGAGAAGAGCACCAGATTTACTAAGACACTCAGGATGGCCTCTTGTCTTCCAGTCAAGGGGGAGAGTAGGATATATAGTCTGTAGAGATAGCTCATTAATATCCTCACAGATGTTCTTCTTCTGGAGTAATAGATCAACAGCCAAGAAGTCAGTGGTTTTAATTAATATAATGGCCTCCAAATTGAGAAGAACACCTAATACAACTAGACCTACAGGGAATTTGAAGACAGCAAAACCGTATGCTTCCTACTTGCAGCCAGAAAGGACTATACATATTAATGTCTGAACTGCACTTTGAAGAGACAGTGCAGTTAAAGCATGGCCATTTGTGAACAACTGAACAAGCATGTGAGTTGCTATTAGTACCTGTCAAAGGAAAGTACTGTATTGTACCTTCGTTGATGTGCTTTACACATGCTGTATGTTTTCTAGGCATCAGATTCCATCTAATTTAAAGTACTTAGAGAAAATAGCCAGCAGTCACAATGATAATTATATATCTTTCAAAAGTCTATCCAGAAAGGTATCAGTCTTGATGTATGGATGACACACCAGCTTTATTATGTTTGGCATCCAGCCAGGCCGTGTGAATACGTTTTGTCACTGCTACCCTTTATCTTCTAATTTCAGGCAGTTACTCAAATATGCATATTCTTCCGATTTTTCTTGCCTTGACGTACTAGACCTGTATCAATGCCTGATTAACTTCCAATCTCTATCTGGATTTCAAAACTTACTTCTAATGGCTATTGTACAAACCCACATGAAATACAGTAACTTCTCTCTGCCAAAAACCTTTCATTGTCATGAACAAAATTCAGAGAAAATTTCCAAACTCTTTAATGTGCATAAAAATACTGTGCATTCATAGACCAACTTTCAAGCCTCAATTCCTACCACCTTGACACTCCCCTGAAATTAAAAGCTCAGGATCCAGTCTTGTTAGAATGCTTGCAGCCCTTCAGTGTGAAAGCCTCCATTACCATGACAGCCAGACTAAATGTCCTCGTATGTATCCTAGTAACATCAAGCATTTATCCTATCTTAGCAATCATTATGCTTCAATGTGAATATATTATTTTCTTTCCCATTAAGCAATTATATGTATCTAACATTAATATTTTTGCCTTATACATGTACATTCTGTGGTGAGGAGGTGACTCTTGAATCAAAACAATATTTTAAAGGTTTCTGTTGTTCCTTGAATTTAAGATCATTTCTTTCACACTTGTAATCCCAGCCCTTGGGAGGCTGAAAACAGGAGGATCACAAGTCCAATTTGTGTAGTGACACCTAGACCGTGCATTAACTATGTTTTTTTAAAAAATCAGTGTTTTCTATTCTCAAAGAGATGTATCAAACATAGGTATATATGATTCATCACTTAAATTTATTCTAAAAATAAATTTGTAATTAAGAAAAATTATAATAAAAATGAAACTGGGAAGCAGTTGTCCTCTATTTTTTCTCCAAACAGTAAAAGACATAACATCTGCATAGTGAAGAGTAACTCAATTCCTTTGATAGTCTTTTTAAAATTTGTTTTGTGTCAGGTTGTCCGACATGTAATACTTTCTGGTTGAAATAAAAAGAAACAAAATTTTAGACTGGATTATCTTTGTGAAGATTGAAGTCCAGGTATTCTGACAACTGAGGAGTGACCACTAAACCCCACAAAATGCTTCGTCACTTAATATAAGACCTATTCTCAAAAACGCAAATCTAAAGGTCATTTTTTCTCTTGGAAATTTAGGGAACCTTTCCCTTAATATGATGTTTTTATTTTCCTCCTTCTGCCCTGCAGGTAGGCCATGAATTTTGTGTTGCTTCTACCCAGAATCCAGGTTTTTTTTTTTTTTTTTTTTTTGCAGTTACGCAATTTTGACACAGATATTTGGAAATTCAAGGAAATGCAAAATTGTAGCCTGTCAAGACTACGGTATTTGGCCCAGTCTCTTATTTTCAAGTACTACTCTTGAGAGAGAGAATGACAGGAACTGAGTTTACACCAGGAGCAGAACACATAGAAAAGACAAGAGTGACATGCATTCCAAGCATAGTTTTAGTGTTACATAGTGCTATGATCAATATGATGAATTTTTTTTTTTCCTAGAGTAGGTGTATTTTAAATAGCTTTCAAGATACAGGTATTTATCCTTTTAGAAAACATCTGTGAAGCAGTTTTGCTCCTGGTTCTGCTGGTCACCCTGTGGTCCCGAGCCAGCGCAGGCTGTGGATTGCAGACGGGCCCTGGGCCAGTCCTGGTGAGAAGCTCCACCCGGCTTCTCCACAGATCATGCATGGCCGCATGTGAGCCAAAACGTCCATTTATTTCAAAGCAGTAATAATTTAAAATCTTAAAAAACATTCTGCCATGAACACCTGGAGGGTGAGGTTAGAGAAAGGACAGGAGCCTGGCCCTCATGCGAGCAGCAGCGCCTGTGTCCCTCAGCCATGGCCCAGCTCTGGTCCCTGGAGGGCTGGTCCCCTTGGCGCAGCCTGGCTGCCGCGTGCTATAGCAACAACGGGAAGCACTGAAGGTCGCTGTGGCCCACAGCTCAGGAGTTGCTCGTGGCGTTCTTGATGCTGGGTGAACTGGAGGAGGAGGACGAGGAGGATGACGAGAAGCTCACGCCACTCAGGACCAGGGGGTTCGTGGCTGTGTTCTGTCCTGTGAGGCTCTTGCTGCAGCCTGGGCAGCCATCAGGCTGCTCCAGCCAGGGCACAATGCAGCTGTCCTGGAACAGGATGCTGCACGGCAGCTGCCACACACTCTCGCCCAATGCACAGTCATCCTTACACACAGGGCACTCAGATCCAGAGCCTGCGTGCTCCTCAGTGACAGGCATGGGGGGCAGGGCCTGGATCTTCTCCTTGTCTGCAGGGGTGGAGCCCGTGTTCTCCAACTGGTTGAGGAGCTGTGTGATGATGGCATCCAGGCCGTCTTTCTTTCTGGAACAAGGTCTTTGAGATCAGACATGATCCTACACCTCATTATTTCAATCTACTAACACACCAGTGGTAATCTAATCCTTCCATGCACTATTTTGGCAAAATTATTAATGAAGACAAATCTCTTTCCTAGTTCTTTGCCAGAATGGTGATGACTTCAGGCTTATTTTCAACTTGCCATGGTCCTTCTGCTTCCCAGTGCTGAGATTACAGGCATGCCTCAAGCCTCATTCTTCATTACATTTATGTGTCTTATATATTCTCACAAGAAGATTACTAAAAGCATAGATTGAATAATGAAGATACTTAAATGAAAATTAAACACTTTTACATTTATAACTAAAACATTCATGGTGAAAATATATTAATAGAAAGAGGAGATTTTAAAATAATTAGTAAAGGACTGGGGAGATAGCTCAGTAGAATAAATGCTTGCGCTACATGCACAATGTCCTGAGTTCAACCCCTGGTATTGTCAAAAATAAATAAAGCAATAAATAAAAGAAAAGAAAGAAAAATAAAATTATTATTACAAATATGTTAATATTGATCTATTGATATCAAAGAGGAAAATATGCAGCAATATATATTCTGTTTTAAGACGATGCAAATGTGCAAAATAAAAAGAGAACTAAAAGAACTTTTTTGGCCCAGAACACAGCACCCCAGTGTGCGTGTTGGTAGGAACTTCTGGCCTATGCACCATGCTTCGAATTTCCTTCTGGCCCAGAACTATTTCCCTGTCCAGAACCCAGGACAGGCATGTGAGTAGGAGTCAGTGCTTGCATGCCATTACCAGAACTTTCATATCCAGACTCCAGACCCATCACCTCCTGTGGAACCCAGCAGCAAACTTTTTGGCACAGAGGCTGGGGGTGAGATCTTCTCAGCAAATCCACGAGTTGAACATCTTCCCAAAGTAGCACAATGAGTTCACTTCCACAGGCTTCAGAAGGAAGAAGCTGAACAGAACAGCCAGATTCTGGTAGGCACACCTGGACAAGATAAAACTTGGTGGATCCCCACTTGAATTTTGGTAGGAGATAACGGCATAATTTCATCAAAATACTACACCAAAGCTCAGAGGAAAGTACTGAACAAAATGACAAAGAGAACAAGATGTAATCTCAGGTTCTGAGTCCACACAGAACAAATGCGTGAGACTCTAGCACAGAAGAAAGTGGGAATCGTACAGCTGAAATCTTTGAATTAACAGCATGTGAAATAAAGAAATAAAGGCAGAGATGTATATAAAAAATCAGATTAGCCGGGCGTGGTGGTGCACGCCTGTAATCCCAGCACTCGGGAAGCTGAGGCAGGAGGATCGGTGCAAGTTCGAGACCAGCCTGGGCTACAAAAGTGAGCTCAAGGCCAGCTTGAACTGCATAGCGAGACCCTGTCTCAAAAAGATAAAATAATAATAATAATAATAATAATAATAATAATAATAATAAAATAAATACAAAATCAGATTAGAAATAACGTCTGAAGCACAAAAATAAATATCTGAATTAATAGTGTCTGAAGTTAAAAAAAAAAAAAAAAAAATATATATATATATATATATATATATATATATATATATATATATATAATTTCTTGGCTGGGTATGGTGGTGCATGCCTGCAATCCAAGCACTTGGGATGATGAAGCAGGAAGATCGGTGTGAATTCGAGACCAGCCTGGGAGAAAAAAACAGAAATTATTCCACGAATATTATCTGACCATAGTGCAATAAAACTGGAAATTAATGGCAAAATAAACCTCAGGAATCCCCAAAATACATAGAAATTAAACAACACCCTCCTTTACAAACAATGGGTTATGAAATTAAACAAGAAATTAAACAATATCTATAATTTAAGAAAAAATTCAAACAAAACCCACTGGAATTTATGGAATGCAATGAAAGCTGTTCTTGGGAGGAAATTTATAGCTCTAAACTCATACATTAAGAAAACAGAATGGGAACAAATAAATACTCTAATGCTACACCTAATTTGTCTAAAAGTGGAAGAGCAAACCAAACCAAAAGCCCAAAGATGGGAGAAAATTAGAAAGCTTAGAATACAAATTAATTCAACTGAGACAAAGAAAACAATGCAAAGAATTAATGAATCAAAAAGCTGATTCTTTGAAAGATTAAATAAAATTAGCAAGTCCCTACATAATCTCTTGAAAAGAGAAAAGAAAAAATTCAAATTCAAGCAATAAGGAATGAAAAGTGTGAAATTACCACAGACACACTAGAGATTCAGAAGATCATTAATAGCTACTTAAAGAATCTTTACTCTCACAGAATTGAAGACACAGATGAAATGGACCAATTCCTAGAAAGGTAAATTTTATCAAAACTGAATCAAGAAGATATAAGTACTCTTAAAAACGTAATAACAGCATGTGAAATACAAAATACAATAAAAGAAACTTACTGACAAAGAAAAGTCCAGGTCCTGATGGATGTATCACTGAACTATGGAAGAAATTTATAGAAGATATAATCCCAATACTCCTCAAATACTTCAATGAAATTCAAAAGAAAGCAATCGTCCCAAAATCATTCTTTGAGACCAGTATTATACAGACACCAAAACCAGAGAAAGATGCAACTAAAAACGAGAACTATAGGCCAATCTCTCTTTGAATATATTTGAAAAAAATCCTCAATAAAATCCAAAGAAAAAGAATACAGCAAATCATTAAGAAAGTTATATATCATGACTAGGTAGTATTTATCCCAGGAACGAAAGAATAGTTTTACATATGCAAATCTGTAAGTGTAATACATTGTATCAATAGAATCAAAACCAAAACCACATGATCATCTCAATTGATGCAGAAAAGAATTTTGAGAAAATTCAACACTCATTCACGTCAAGGTACTACACAGAATTGGAATAGATTCAATTTCATAAAAGCTATCTATGATGATCCAATGGCTAGCATAATTCTAAATGAGGAAAATCTCTCAGATCTGGTACAAGAGGAGGATGTCCTGTATCACCACTCCTATTCAATATAGTTCTGGAATCATTAGCTAGAGATATTAGACAAGAGAGAGAAATAAAAGCAATAAGAATACATACGGAAAAAGTTAACCTATCACTATTTGCAGATATCGTGATATTCTACTTGGAAGACTCTACCAAAAAGCTACTAGAATTAACAAATTCATTATCATAGCAGGATACAAAGTCAACACACAAAAGTCAATAGCATTCTTCTGCACAGATAACTAACACACTGAAAAAGAAATTAGGGAAAAAACAGCTTTTACATTAGTACACAGATAACAAAGACACTGATAACACCACAGAAAATGAAATACTGAGTAGTTAATCTCAATAAAGAATTAAAAGATCTATTCAGTGAAAACTACAGTACTCTGAAAAAGGAGATCGTAAAAGATTTCATAAAATAGAAAGATATTCCCAGCTCCTGCAAAGGAAGAACCAGCATCCTGAAGATGGCCATACTTCCAAAATAGTTATATGGATATAATGCAATTTATATCAAAATACCATCAACGTACCTTCCAGACTTGGAGAAAGCACTCCTAAAATTTATTTGGAACCAGAAAAGACATAGAAGAGCAAATATAATCCCAGGCAACATAGAAGGCAAGAGGCACTACAATTCCTGACTTAAAATTATACTACAAGCATGTTATTGGCAAAAAGGTAAGCCTGAGGATCAATGGATAGATTCAAAGATGGGGAAGCAAACATAAATACACTCAGCCACCTTAACTTCGATAAAGGGTTCAAATATGTTTACTGGAAGAAAGACACCATCTTTAACAAACGGTACTGGAAAAACTGGCTTTTTAGATGTTGAAAACTAAAATTTGATCCAGGTCTATCACCATGCACTAAACTAAATTCAAAATGGATTAAAGGTCTAAGTATTAAAACAGAAAGATCAAATCTCCTGAAATAGAAAGTAGGAGGAAATTTTGAATACGCCAGCATAGGAAAACAGTTCATGGACAAAAATCAAAATACATATTTAACACTTGAAAGAATCAACCTCTCAGACCTGTTCAGGCTGAGAAGTTTTTGCTTGTCAAAAGAAATTACCAACAGAGCCGGGCATGGTGGCGCATGCCTGTAATCCCAGCACTCGGGAGGCTGAGGCAGGAGGATTGGTGCAAGTTCGAGACCAGCCTGGGCTACAAAAGTGAGCTCAAGGCCAGCCTGAGCTGCATAGTGAGACCCTTTCACAAAAAGACAAAAAAAAAAAAAAAAATTACCAACAGAGTGAAAATACAACCCAAAATTTTGAAAAAAAAAAAATTAACTTATAAGTATTCAAACATAGGTCTTCTATCTAGAATTTATAAAGAACTAAAAAAACATTAAGGTCCCAAAATCCAAAGACTCAATCTGAAAATAAGCATCTGAGAGAAACACACACTTCTCAGAGGATGAAATATTAGGAACTTTTAAATACATGAAGAAATGGTCCACATTGCTAATCATGTGTGAAATGCAAATCCAAACAACACTTAGATACCATCTCACCCCAGAAAGAATGGCTATCTTAAGGAAATCAACCAACAACAAATGTTTGAGAGGCTGTGTTGTTTCTCATGTCATTTCAATTATTACTATACTCTCTCTAGTAAATGTTTGTTAAAAAAAAAAAACGAAAAAGGGTAATAAAAGAGAATAAGACACAAGAAAAAATGCAAGTAGATTGATCTGCTATAATTTTGTACATGGTTATGGCTAGATTTCTAAATTTCTGTGTAAAAAAATAAGTAACTGTTTTTTTAGTTAGATTTTCTATAGAGATTTATTAGAATATTAATGGATGATTGAAAATATCAGTTTCATGTCAGGTTTCAGGATTTGATATTCAGAAAGACAGTGATGTTAAGCAAGTACCTATGTTATAGAATAATAGTACCAGTGACATTCTCTTCCAGAGGGGTAACAAATTAAAATTGCAGACCAAAGATTTAGAGAAAAAGAAGGGCTACAAGGATAGCCAATATTTTGGCCCTAGCCATTCGAAGTCAGTGAGGACTTAGGACATAACAGAACCTATAATGTACTATCCTATAATTCAGTGGTGTCCCAAATTTTCAGTCAAGGAAATTATGGGGCCACTGAGGAAAGGGTTCAATGATGTATAGTGTGCCTAAGAAGAGTCACCTAGAGGGAAAACATTCTTTCAAGCTTTCACAGAGAGCAAATGCTCAAGCAATGGCCGTGATTCATGCAGACAGCTGACTGTCACAATAGTTCTACAAAACACTCTACAAATATCAAGGTAAATCCTGAGGGGATTTTAGTAAGCTTGTGAGATACAAAGTTACATATTTTGTTATATAGGTCTTGCTTTAACTTGGCCTTAACCACGAGCCAGAGTTTAACCATGAGTCATAAAAAATAAAGCCAGTTTAATATGCTGAACTGTATATGGCTCAATCCAACAGCATTTGACATTGATACTTCTGCCGATAACCCACCACTATTATGAAATATTACTCTACGTATACAACTACTTTTCTTAGTTCAGTGAGAAGAAATAGTATTTAGAAAAATTGTCCTGGCTCTATCTTGTACTCTGAACAACAACTACTATGAAGACAACTATGTGCATTGTATTAATAATTGTAGCCGGGCGTGGTGGCTCACGCCTGTAATCCCAGCACTCGGGAGGCTGAGGCAGGAGGATTGGTGCGAGTTCGAGACCAGCCTGGGCTACAAAAGTGAGCTCAGGACCAGCCTCAACTGCATAGCGAGACCCTGTCTCAAAAAGACAAAAAAAAAAAAAAAATAATTGTGTTTGTCCTACTAACATGTTTGGAAACTATCTCACTGTTATTTCTTAGTAAAAGTAATAAAATTTGCAAAAGTAAAAAGAGTTTTCTTTTATCTGAATTGTAATTCTTTATATCCTCTAAACTATGTTTCAGAAATAAAATGATATTCAAGATTTTGCCAATTAGTTTGATAGCTATTTTTTCCTGGATAGTAAAGGGAATATATATATATATATATATATATATATATATATATATATATATGTATATATATGTATATATATATACATATATATATATACATACATATATATATATGTATATATGTATAATTTTTTGGTGGAACCAGGGATTGAGGTCAGGCCCATGCACTTGACAGGCAAGCGCTTATTCTACTAAGCTATCTCCCCAGCGTCAAAAGGAAAAATAATTTAATGAACACTTTCCTTTCATGTTTTATAAGGCATCATTTTAAAATTAATTTTGGAGGGGCCCAGCGGGATGGCTCAGTGGTCTAAAGCGCCTGCTTGGGAAAGCTTGGGCGGCTTCAGGGACTGCGGTTCGATCCCCGGCACAACATGCTGCGCCAGCCCTGCCATCAGGGCGCGGGCTGAGCCAGCCATAAAAATGAGTGAAAAAGCAAATAAAGGTTATGAAACAAGAAAAACATAAATAAATAAAATAAAAAATTTAAAAAAATAAAAAAAATAAAATTAATTTTGGAAATAAAATACATTAAAACTCTGGTTTGCCAACCCTCCTTACTAAAATTATTTTTAAAAAAAGATTGCTTTTATAATTTTGGGCAAACTAAGTAGGCAAGAAAAAAGGAATTTAAAGCCTGCAATTGATTACTGAACTCAGTAAGTAATTGGTATCTGAAGTTTCGTGAAATACTAGTATGGAGAGAGGTTTCAGAGGCATGATAGAATTCTGCTTTCACCTCTCAATTGTTTGCCATACATGCTTGGTGCTAGACTTAACATCATTACCACAGCCTACTAAGGGAACTCTAGTCCTCCAAACACCATCCTCCCTCTAAATGAAGACGAATTTCTTTCCTACACCTTTTGCCAGAATAGCTGTACTAACCATGGAGCAGTTCCCATTGCATAACCAACAGAGCTCTGGATTTTGTGGTTCACCACCACAAGTGCACCAGACTAATGCTGAGCAGTCCGGTCTTTTTCCCAAGAAAACTCACTACTCTATATTCACAAAGATTATTTCACAATTTTTGCTTTTTTGTTCAGCTCCAATGCCTTCTGTTCACAGACACATCCACTCATCCATGTGGTCTTTCTCTTATACTTAAGTTGTGAGGAAACTAAAGCTCTAGAACAGGAAACATGACTTTTTCTACAAATCAGCTTACACACATCAGGTAGCATCTATCTCCATACTATTATGTGCCTTCATAAAGATAAATAAAGTGTTCATTCTTCCAAAGATAAGCTTCGTTTTTTTCTTTCTGGATTTCATTTCTAACTTTCAAAGCCTCTGCTCCTTGTAAATCAACCATTTACATGAAAGAACATAGAGTAGTAACTGAAATTATATTGGAAGAAACACAAGACCAGAATGACAGACATTCCAGGTATATTTTCACTATTATGTATTGCTATCCTCAGTGTTAAAAACATTTTGGAGGTTTATAGGACCATTAACTAATTCATGCTGTGTATATAACTGCATAGCTTTGCCTCTGCCATGGTTCCTGTCTTTTCTGCTAAAGTCACTTCATTATTTAACCTTGAAGTCCTTTATTTCCATTCAGCTGTGTTATGCCTCTCCACTTATATTTCTTCTTTTGAGTTCTTACACTAGGAAGACCATATGATATTTACACATGTAGGTCTGGTTTATTTTGCTTGTGAGTATATGTTCAACATACATTCATTTATATGTGAAGTATTCTATTTTATCATTCTTTATAGCTGAATAGTATTCATTATATGAAAATACCACGCCTTTCTCAACCATTCTTCAGATAATGGGCATTTTGGTTGTTTCCCAGATTTGGCTATTACAAATTGTGCTGCTATAAACATAGGTGTACAGTTATTTAAAAAGTGTGTTAAATTAAAGTGAGAGACTAGGGAAAATGCCATAGGTTTGACAAGCTAAAATTTTATATACTTAGATTTCTAAATGTGTAAAACTGTGCAACAGTTTTCATTGCATTCTATAGAGATTTATTAGAATATCAATGTTTGATATAAAATACCAATTCCAAATTAAGTCTAAGATGCTTGACACTCACAAACACAATGATATTAAGTTCAAGTACCTGTTTATAGAGTAATAGTATCACTAAACTTTTCTTCTGGAGGGTTAAGAATATAAGTTTACAGACCAAAAGAAGGGCTACGAGGATAGCCAATATTTTGGCCCTAGTTCTTCAAGGTCAGTTAAGTCTTAGGACATAAAATAACCTCTGCTATAACATTCTATAACTTAATGGTTTCCCAAATTTTCTGTGCAAGCAGATTATGGGGTTGCACACGAAGGGGATTGAAGATATACAGTGTGACAAAGGAGAGTCACTAGAGAGAAAATATCCTCTCAGGCTTTCACAGAGAGCAAACTGGTCAAGCAATGGCTGTGACTCATCCAGATGGATGACACTGACTACAGTTCTAGAAAGAACTGTACGTGGTTCCAAAGTAAATCCTGAGGGATTTGACAAACCTTGGGAGATACAAAAGTTACATGTTTTGCTCTACAGGTCTTGCTTAAACTTGCCCTAAATCACCCAATAGAAAAGTTTAACCACAAGGCATAAAACACATAGTTAGATTAGAATGCTAAGCTGTAAAAGTATTAAATCAATAGCTTCCCACATTGTCAGTTTCACCAATAAGCCACTATAATTATCGAACATTGGATTATGTATACAACTACTTTGTCTTAGTTCAATGAGAAAAAAATTTTCATACCAATAATTGTTAGAAAAATTATAATATCCATACCCTGTCCTCTGTATAACTAATAGGATGACAATAACATGCATTTGATCAAATTTTGGAAATACACTACTAATGTGTTTGAAATTGTCACACTGTTTTTCTTATTAAAAGTAATAAAAGAACTTGAAAACAAGCCTCTACTTGATATGTCATTTGTGCTTTTCAAATTTTCATTCCAATAAATTTCTTCAGAATTTTAATATAGTTGACTATTTAATTATAAGTGAACTTTCTGTAAGCTTTATTATATATGTGAAGCTCCATGATTCACTCACCAGTGATACTCCATGTATAAGTGACACTGTATACTGTTTCTGTTATCCTACATTCCCTCAGTTTGCATGGGCTTATGTTGTTTTCTCAGTCTGTCAGTAAAACTGATGTTAAAGTAAAATTTGCCTTTAACTTTCTACACACCAGGAATATCCCTCTTGATTTTACTTCTTGACACACTTGAACAGAATGTAGCACTCCACAGCTGGATTTTTTCAGTTATGACATCACATAGTTTATGACCTTTAGCAAGTTATCCCACCTTCATTTCTCCATTAAGTCATCTCTTACGAGAGATTTGAAACACGCTTATCTAAATGGGTACTTGTAAGCATTACATGTGAATTCTTATCAACAATGATAACAGGACCAACATATTAAATGCTTCTCAGTTATTGTTATCTTCATTTCTTTTGTTCTTCTATGAAATATTTCCTCCATCCTAATAGGTCGGCTGTCCTCTTTGAGCTTTATTCTGGGCTGCTCTTCATCATTAAAATCAGTAGTTCTAGTTTTCGATGCACATTACAATCAACTATATCATTTCTGAAAAAATAAAAATCCTTACTTGTTGCTCCAGGCCAATACCCATTTGGCATCTGAGACAAATTGCAGTCTATATTGCTAGATATTAAAATTTCTGTTCTCTTCATCATCAACTTGCTCTTTTTAAAATCCTGAAGTTATTCTACACTTGTAAACCAAATACTGTAAAACTATAGGCCCAATTCCTATGATCTAGGTTTTCTTTTTTAATGATGTTTTATTGGAAGTGAGCATACACATTTGCTTACTTCTATCTCTGTTGATTTTCACATTAAAATGGCAGCAGTTCATACTTGCCATTGATAATTTATGGCCCAGAAAACTCAAAATATTTGCACTACACCCTGACTATCACATTCAGTAACTCCTTAGTATTAAAGATATTTCCAAGCTTAGTACTGACCTTCCAGCACCACCTTCATGCTAAGGTTGATTTCACTCATGGTTCTAGGATAATCAATTTTACAAAGTGGTAGTAAAGCCTTATTTATATATTGATAGATGCAAATAATTTCTTCTTTGACAAATTATCGAGTATTTCTAGCCTTATTACTCATCCATCATCTAAATTTGCATATTTTCATGCATCCCCTAATGTAACCCCTAGAGATGCATGGGGAGGCAAGGAAACTTGGGCCACAACTTCAAGTCATCTTCAGCTGTGCTTCACAAATCTTGATCATTTCCCCTCTCGAGTCTTCGGGATTCATTGCCCTACCTGTAGGAAGTTAGGCAGCCCTGATAAAGGGTCTACAAGAAGTGATCGTAGAAGATGCACAGTACAGCTGGAGAAGGGAAGCTTTGGGTTGAATGGGAAGAGAGGAGGACCAGAGACGGAGGAGAGAGATTGCTGAATTCATCATAAAACTCATCATCAGTAAAAATATGAGGCACCAAGAGAAGTATATACAACCCTGTGATCCTGTAGACTAGTTTTGGCCTGTGTAACTACAACTCTCACTAACAACATAGAGTAGAAAGTCAGTCATCACGGAAAATCATAAAAAGTAGTGTATTTCTTGCTTTCAATTGCTAAATTTTGAGGAAGTACATGATTTCACAAGGAATAGCAGAAACAGGTAAGTATATACTCACTGAATTAAGGTAAATCACCACTCATTTCTGATTCCTTCTACAGCATTCAGAGGTTACTGAAGTAATAAAAAGGAATGCTGTGTGGAAAGGAAATAATGTTCACAAAGCTAATCCATCATAACAGGAAATTTAGAAGTCATGGTAAGGTATTTCAATTTTTCATCCAGTGCCTGCAGTATTTGATCTGGTTCCTTTGTTTTGCTGAAACATGAGTGTCCTCAAAGCTGCAATTATTTTACAATACATATTGCAACAATACTGTGAGGTTTAGAGTTGATTTTAGTAATTAGAAATAAACTGAGGATCTATAGCATATACTTATTGTAGTATCTGGCATATAGGAAATAGCCAATGAATGTAACCTCGATGATAGTAAATCACCTCCCTATTTAGCTAGGTGCCTTGAAAGGCTAGGATCTTGCCAATATTGGCCTTATTTCAGGATACTCTCCCTATTAAAATATTTGCAAATTGCCATTCATTATAGATGACTTTATGGTAACAAAAAATCAGTTTGTTTGCAGATATAGTGATCTCTAATCCAGGACATAGTTTTGTCATTTTCAGTGCTGCTGATGCTTTTGTTGCTACTTAAAGCAAGATTGAGATCAGTGTGTCACTGTAAATAACAGACGGGGGACAGTCCTTTCTATAAATGAAGTCTGTGTTGGTGAGAGCAGGAAACTAATTCAAATGTAGCATTGGACATGGGAACCAGAAAAAGTTCCAAAAAAGCAAAGTATTGAAAATCGTAAATCGTACAGGGGGGGACTTGAATATCTGTTTGTATACAAATATTATTAACAAAAGAATGAAGAAACAATTTTAAATTTGCATGCTCATGGTAAAGGAGATGACACACCTCAAGTTTTCTGTGCTCAGAGCAGGATGTACTTGAGAACGTTTAGTCAAATTAATCAGTATGGAAAACAAAGTCACATTAAGAATGCAAAATTACCTTCTGTAATTTAGCAGTTTTAGGTTATGTGAGAAGGTAATGGTATAAGTACTATGGTTTTCATTATTTGCCTTAAAATTGTAAATCATTTTAAATTATTTTTCTAAATTGTCTGCTGAAGTTTATATTTTGATTTATAAGAATATTGCCTTAAACTTAATGGGGGCAGGACCCTAGGGAACTACAAATACATGCCTGGCCTAACAGTTAACCAAGTCCCTTTTACACTGAAAGAAACTCAAAGAATTATAGACAGAGGGCAGAGAATGCACAAAGGCAGACTGGTCACTGCTGTACCATCTTGAGTATCACTGGATAACTCTGATGGAGGGAGGGAAAAGAAAGAAAATACCAAATGGGACACTGCGTTTGATTTGAAATTCCTCAGCCTTCAGAAACATGGCCTCCTCTCTCATTCACTTTTGTCTCTTTTCTGGGACAAAATACTAACATCCAACATTAAGGCAGGAAAGGTTTATTTAACTCACAGTTAGTGGGGGCTTTAGTGCACACTCTCCCGGCTCTAAGATAAGTTGGCAAAGAGAAGAGGGCAGCAGTTCATGGTGATGGAATACAGCCAACAGCAAGAACAAACGGGAGGAGCAGCGGCCAAAATGGCTACAGAGAACAAGTCTGTCTCCCTTATGTTGTATTCAGGCTTGATTATAGCACTCACACCTATAATCGCAGCAGCACTCACACTCGAAATTCCACTGGATCTCTAGTTAGTCACACAGTCTGAAAGTCCACTCCATGGCTGTATGAGGCCTTGTGGGGACAACTAGATACAAACCATAATACCTCCCAAGCACTAGTGGGCATTTCTGCTTTTCAAACATCAATTTGGGTAAAAAGCTCAATGTTGACTTCTGTTTTGTACAACAGAATACACAACTTTAACAGTGTCATCAGAAATGAGAAGAAGCACAGCATAAAGACCGTCCATGTAAATTTTTAGTAGCTCTTAATGCATTCAACTGGATACACAGAGTCCCATCTGCAGGGCATTTCTTGTTAGTGTTGTTGGTTTATTTATTTATTTATTTATTTATTTATTTATTTATTTGTGTGTGTGTGTGTGTGTGTGTGAATTTAGTACAAGGCGTATAGGATCTCACTATACACATCATACTCACAGTGATCCTGTTTTCAGCTTCCCCAGTGCTGGCTTATAGGCACATGCCACCAGGTCCTGTCTTTGATTAATTTCTTTATTTTTCCAACAAGCTCATGTAGGAATCATCTTGGCCATGGACGAATTCATTTTCTTCCATGTCTGTTCCTCATACCATTGAATTTTCCAAGAAACTTCTTCTTTTTTTCCTGTTTTCCTCTGATTTTTGGAAATGAAAACAATTATCATACTGTTAAGTCTTCATGACCCAACAAGTAAGACTTAAATTATTTTGTAACTTACAGAAGTAAAATATCTTCAAGACAATGCATGTATGTATCAAGACAATACTGCAAGTTATGACAATAAATGTTCGATTAATGAGCACAACATAGTATCTGGCTCTGTCTTCTGTAGGATCACCTCTTCACGTTTGTCTTAAGTGAACAGAAAGGAAACGAGTGGATGGCCAAGGAGGAAAGCTGCCTACATACATATTCTCTTCTCTCTGTGACCCTCAAAGTTAATTATTTCTCTCCTAATGCATTTGCAAAACCAATTTATCTGAAAAAGTTTTGTAAAAGACCTTACATTGTATGTTCTGGTGGCTGAGTCTAAACTTTCTACCCTAGCTCGCAGTATTGATAATTTTGATGGATAAAGATGTGCTAGATAGAGGTCAAATTTAGGTGGCTTCAAACCTATAAAAAGAAGCCTAATTTCATTTTTGAGAACATGGAATGGCCTGGATGGCCTTAAAAGTGATTGCAGTTTTATATGAGGCTTGGCAAATTCCCAGTGCTCTGATAAGAACTCATACATAGGCATAGAGTACAAAGGCCCTGTGTAGGTGGAGATGATCTCAGTATTTATGTTTTGGCACTAACAGTCCATGAAAAATAAATGACTTATCTTACCAGGTCCTTCATTCTTTTAAGAAGTCATTTCACTTCAGCTGTATTTTAGATGATGAGCTATTAAGGCATTTTATACACTTCAGATGCTTACATTCAAGAAATGTCTACATCATTAATTCATTATATCTGCCTCTTTTGCTTTAAATTACTGTATATGTGGATGTGATGTTTATTTCATTAGGAAATTAAGAAGATTTTTTTTTCTGTGAGAGATTCTCTGAGCAGGCATGCATTGCTCCACCTTGATCGTAGTTACTGGCAGCAGGCAGCTTTTATAAACAGTCCGGTAGTCCCACAATGTCTGGATACCAATCCAATCTTTTGGTTTTTATTGTGCATGTTTATTTTGCTTTTATATTACCAAATTTAGCCTGGACATATCTCTCCACATCCACTGCCCATTCTACTTTGCCTTGCTGTTTTTCTCTCTGCCATTTACCTTGACCCAGAAAACGGTTTTCCTTGTCCTCTCCCTGCGAATGGGACTCACTGCACCACGCCTCACACCATGTGACATGCAAGAAGCTGTGGCGCTTATTTTGAGATTTTTTAAATTATTCCTTAAAATTCAATCAATAAACTCAATCAGACAACAATAAAAAGGACTACTAAAGTTGAAAGATATTGTTACAATAAACATAGGCACATACAAATTTCAGTATCCTGTCATTATCCCCAGGAAGCTTACAATGTGGCTGGATAATTATACTGATGTTTTAGAATTTTTTTGTCTTTTTTGAGACAGGGTCTCACTATGCAGTTCTGGCTGACCTTGAGCTCACTTTTGTAGCTCAGGCTGGTCTCGAACTTGCACCGATCCTCCTGCCTCAGCCTCCCGAGTGCTGGGAATACAGGTGTGCACCACCACGCCCGGCTTGTTATAAAATTTTTAATAATGAATCAGATAATCTACTAGAACCATGACTCTCCAAGTGTGGCTTTAAAATCAACAGAATTGGTGTGCCTTGCTGTTTTGTTATCAAAAAAGTATAAACTGCTACAAAGAACCTATCAGATTTAGTGATTTAAAATTGCATTTTTACAGTATTCCTGGCTAAATCCCATGCATGTTCAAGTTTGAGAAGGTCTGAACTTGTTCTAAGAGAACTGCAAAACTTTATTTGTGAAATGAAAATATTGGAGTTGTGCTTCAAGTACAAAGACAGAGCAGGAGCATCATAAAAAAAGCCTTTATATAAAGAAAGGTCATATCCTACTCGAAGCTTATTTTGTTTGGATGCAGATAGGCTCAGCACTGGGAACATGTATAAGATAACAGTCAGGCAAATGAGTATGACCTCTATTCTCAGACTTCATGGTGCATAAGGCAAAGAAGATGACGGAATCAAACCTGAAAGTCCAAAACTGCAAATGTTTTAGTGGCCCGCACTGGAAAAATGAATCAACCCTGAAGGTAAATTCTGGAACTCTCACCTAAATTTGATAGATTAATTTTCAAACTCTAAGGCAAAAATATTCTATGTTTTAAAAGGCAATTCAAAATGAAACAATGGTCGTATAGACTTTTTGTAAGTTTTAGAAAATACATAACATCGATTAATACCAGATAGATGAGCTTATGTGAGCTGGTGCAAAGCAAAAAGGGAAATACACCAGGTAGTGTATCTATTTTACTTTCTGCATATCCATATATTAAGTAAAAAGTACAATTTAAAATATTGGAGAAGATACTAAGAATAAAAGTATCAAATATTTATGGCTAACGTACTGAGAATAGTACGACTAGTTCTTAAAATCTATAATACAATTACATATGATGCTGTATTAAATAATAAAAACAAGTCATTAGAAGTAAGAAAAAAAGCTTGATATAATTATCAAAACCAAGTGTATGTTCAACCACCTTGGAAAATAAAGCCAAAAGCAATGAAATATACCTTGCATATCACACTTTGTATTTAAACAAATATGAAAATCTCACAATGCTAAATACGAGATTATGATAGTAGTATGGACATTATTATGGTCTATACATAAATCAATGAAATTATATTCAAAATATATGTAATATCTGAAGTTATACATTATTTTGAAAAACTTTGATTTCACATGAAACACACAGATAGCAGCTCTCTTAATAAGGGCGAGGGCCTTGGGAATCTCACCAAACTGGTTCATCTCCAAGGAGTCTGTGAACACCAGTGTTCCACAATCACCTCTAAAGAATGGTTTGCTTATCCATCCTGATGTGAAGAAGACAAAAAAAAAAAAAAAAAAAAAAAAAAAAAAAAAAAAAAAAAAAAAAAAAAAAAAAAAAAAAAAAAAACAGTTTTCTCAACTTAATCTTTATCAAACAACCCAAAAATCTCATGCTACCTTATCAGAAGCTGTTCACGATATCAGACCTAATGTGTTGTCTCCAACTGTGCTCCAGGATATATTTTCCAGGCCTGCCAGATATTTACCAATTAACCTAAGTTCCTGTGGCTCCCAAACATACCTCTACATAGTGCTACAAAGCCAAGTCATTCAATCTCAGTACAAACCCAATTAAGTAAAAATACAACATAAAGCTAAGATACTGGAGGAAAAGAAATATGCTGTGCCCTTCCTGTCTAAAATTTGTTGGCAATTCCAGTATAGACAACCAAGAAGTGAATGAATTTTTTCCTATAGGTGATGATAGATAAAATCTTGAAGAATTATTCATGTCTATCTCTAGATAATCACATAGCATCCGTTTCAGTTATGCTTTGTAAATGGGTTTGTGTAACACTGAGTCTATTAACATCATATAAATTAGCAGACAGATTCCCTGTAAAACTCATGCTTTAGTGTAGCACATGCTAGTAAAATTAAATTCACATAAACAAGTGCATGGCTGAAACCCTATTATCTACTAGTGAAATGTTCCATGACCTCTAGCTGAGGCACAAAACCACATGCAATATTGACTCATGGTTATTACTCATATGCATATTGATAATAAAATCCAGTTTACATGTTAGACATAATCACAGAATACTAATAATAATAAATGAGATAAATTTAGTAAGCACTACAGTAAATGTTTGATTGTGGCTCCTAGCTTGTTTGAAAATATCCTGTTGTGCTCTATTTGTCCTTCATGTGATCAAATGTGATAATAACTGGTAAGGAGAAGTGAGATGGATGACTTAGACATTGTTAGGTATCGCTGGGGTTCCTGAAACACAAGCACTGCTATGTGGCAGCAGTCTGTTTGATAAGATAGCTAGGAAATAACTAACGGGAGATCAGCTCACTCACCCTGAGTATGCTGAGCAAAGGGATAATTCATATCTCCTGAATCTCACCCCTCAGCAATGTAATACTTCAAAAAATTTCTGGAATTTTCCGTTTACGATTTTGACCTATGCTTTACTTACAGGTAACTAACAGAACACACAACTGTGTATCAGGTGGAACCTCATTGGACCCTGTTTCACTACAGGTAAATTAACACATGTAAACAAAGCTATAGAGAATATGCAAGTGCTACAACTGCAAGGATAATATCACAGGGCTTAATATCAGTGCTCACTGACCCAGAATCTATCTATCTATCTATCTATCTATCTATCTGTCTGTCTGTCTGTCTGTCTGTCTGTCTGTCTGTCTGTCTGTCTGTCTGTCTGTTTGTCTGTCTGTCAGTCTGTCTATCTATCTATACTTATAGACACTTCAAGGAAAATCGACAGTGGGAGCATACTAAAGACAGCAGTGTTACTATAATTATGCTTACTCATCTCTAAGTGTTCATTTTTATCTCTAAATATTATTTCAGAAGAAGTTATATGCCACATCTCTTTCTTTTTTTGGAATATTTAGAATTTTATTTTATTTCATTTTTTTAGAATTTTATTTTAAAGAGTAAAAATAGCAGAAACAAAGATAGAAAAAGAGTAACAAGCAAGAGTACATAGAGTACAGAATTTCAAAACAAGAACGAAAATTAAACAACCGTTGTACTACACATTTTCATCAAATCTGTTTAGATTGATACATATAGGTATTTAAAGTTGGCCAAATACTTAAACATTAACACTTTCAATAAACCTTAATTTTTTTGACTCTTTCAAATGAATTTTGTATTTAAGTCACTCTTCTTAAAAAAATTATAGGGATTGAGAATGCAGAAAATTCAAGGTCCTGAGATTGATTCCTGGCACCCCCCAAAAAATATTTATTTATTTCATTGTTTGTTTGTTTGTCTCTTTATTTGTTTATCTTCTTTTGAATTCTTACACCAGGGAGACTATATGGTATTCGCATATGTAGGTATGTTTATTTCACGTATGAGTATATGTTCAAGATACTTCCCCTTATATATGAAGTCTTCTAGTTTATCACTCATTATAGCTGAGTAATATCCCATTGCACGACAATATCATAGCTTCTTCATCCATTCTTCAGATGATGAGAGTTTTGGTTGGTTCCAAAATTTGGCCATCACAAATTGTGCTGCAATGAACATAGGTGCACAGATATCACTATGATACAATACTTTCGCTTATTCTGGGATATTTCTCAGTAGGGGGACAGCTGGATTGACTGGAATTTGTAGTTCTAGTTTTTAAGGCATCTGCACAGTGCTTTCCATAAGGGTTGCACCAGTCTGCATTTCCGACAACAGTGAAGGGTTCCCTTTCCCCAACAGCCTCTCCAACACTTGTTGTTGCTTGATTTCTTTATGAAAGCCATTCTTCCTGGGGAGAGATGGTATCTAAGTGTTGTTTTAATTTGCATTCCATGAATGGCTAGCAATGTGAAGCGTTTCTTCATGTACTTACAGGCTTGTTAAATTTCTTTCTCTGAGAAGTGTGTGTTCATCTCAGATGCCCATTTCTGGATTTGGCCTTTAAATTCTGGGACCCTAATGGTCTTTAGTTCTTTAGTTCTTTACAGAATTTAGATAGAAGACCTTTGTCTGAACACTTATTAGTTAAAACCTTTTCTTTTTTTTTTTTTTTTTTTTTTTTTTTTG
>PVJA010005194.1:0-31942 GCA_004027025.1 Myocastor coypus | reverse complement strand
TTCAAGTGTTACATGTACATTTTGATTTTCGTCTGTGAATGCCACACATCTTTCTGATTCTTATTATTATTATGCTTATTTTCCTGCAAGGAACCCAACACTACCCACAAGGTACACATGCCATCTCCGTGATGATGGTCTATAATTGACTACATGACTTGTAGCCCAGATCCCGTCAGATTTACTTATTCCTATAAAGCCGCAGGTATTACCTGGTTTAGGTTTGGAAGATTGTTTGGGTTGTTTCAAATTCAACTACTAAAACTATAAACTGAGTCACAATGAGAAAAACATACTATCCAGGAAATATCTTTGGGAAAA
Source organism: Myocastor coypus (assembly GCA_004027025.1). Taxonomy (NCBI): domain Eukaryota; kingdom Metazoa; phylum Chordata; class Mammalia; order Rodentia; family Myocastoridae; genus Myocastor; species Myocastor coypus. The sequence goes on along the minus strand of PVJA010005194.1, from coordinate 31,621 downwards.
CAACTATGGCCTAAGGAGTAAACTTTGTGGAGAAGGGACTACAGGTAGCAGAAAAGTGACTGAAGCAGGGAGACAGAAAAGAAAGGAAAATAGAAAAACAAAACATAAAGTTGTTATATACTAATTTCCCCTCAAATGCAAATATCATATATTGAAACATGTATAGCAATAAAATAAATTTAATATTAAGAAAGGTAGTAAATAAATTGTGTACTTAGAGACTTGCTGTCAAAATTTAAATTTCTGCCTTTATACCTTCCACTCAACCGATTTTTTCAGTGTAGTGAATATTCCAAAAATGTTTGAATAATGTAGGACAAAGACAACCTTTATGTACAGAGTACATAGATGCTACATTGTAAGAAAAAGACATAGCTCTAGAATTGGAGCAAAATAAATAAAAATTATGTAGATAGCTTGGCCACAAGTATTCCAACTACATTATATTGTTGTTGTTGCTATTAATAAGATGAAAGGGTATTCAAAATTGCATGAAGGAATACATTGCAGGAAATGGAGCATAAGTCAATAATGTTGAAGTAGGGGTGAGCAAAATAGCTCAATGCTCTAAAATACATACTTAGGCAACCTTAGACAAGTGTGCAGGGACTGTGGTTTTGTCCCTGGCACCACATGCCAAACCAGCCCTGCCCCCCGGGTGCACTGAGACAGCCATAAAAGAAAATAGAAAAATAATAATAATAGTAATAATAATAATAATAATAATAGTAGTAGTAATAATAATAATAATTCTGAAGTAATGGCAGAGAGGCTGAAGCCAGAGTGGGGTTGAAACTTGAGATCAAAAGGTGTTGTAATTTATAATTACATTTTCAGCTTACCTTTGATAATTTATTTCAAAACTTATAAAATCAGAGACCAACCAGAAGCCCAATTTCATCTGGACTCCGTAGGTCTTTCACCTTATTTGCAAGCCAGAGTTATGAAGAAAAAGAATAACTACTTCAAGCCACACACCTCTGTTACATAAGATCACACTCTAAATTCTAAAGCAGTTAATGCTTTAATTGGGATCATCTCCTTTTCTTCAATTGCTTCTTCTTTATGTCCTCTTTATTTCTTATATACTTCTTTCTTTTTCATTCTTCTTCCAATTTTACACACATATATCTGATAATATGAATAACTGGTTGGAAGACAGCACTATATATTGCAATAGACACTATGAAATTCATCACTTGCTTAAGAGAAAAACCTGTATCACTAGTAATATTTTCTGTTTTAAATCTAATTTTCATTCTCTTTAAAAAATATAGAAAAATCCTAAATCTCTAGCACCTCATGCAGTCCAAACTGTCCATTTGAGGTCACACAAGTTGATCCTCTGGCTTACGGGTTTCCTCTGCTCTCTGCTTACATGACTGTCCACCATTGTTAAAAATCCTAATCCTGCACACCCCTGTGTCTTCCTGCTGAAATAATATCACTACCTTTTTGCAGTTTAAACCTTTTCCCTGACCTTTCAGAAATCCCTCTACCAGTTCCACTCTTCCTCTTACTGTTGATACTTCATATCACCACAATGCAAAAGGAAGTTTTCAAATTAGTTATACCATCACAGATCTTCAAGAACCAAAATATGTAAACCTGTATCCTATGCAAAAATAGGTTGACTCACTGAACTTGTGCTTTCACAATACTTTTTTGGGGGGAGGTGCATACAGATGAGGAAGTACATATCTATTTTTATAGGTTAAAGGAAACCAGAAGATTAGCAACAACACCTAGGATACCTATTAAAAACATAAAGAATTTGACTTCTTAGAAACTATTACTGTCAAAGAAAGTAGCAATAGTCCATGTAAATGTTCACATAGTGAACAAAATCCTCAACACAAAAGTAAATTCAGGGGTCCGGCAGGATGGCTCAGTGGTCTAAAGCGCCCGCTTAGGAAAGCTTAGGCAGCTGCAGGAACCGTGGTTCGATCCCAGGCACCACATACTGCGCCAGCCCTGCCCTCAGGGTAGGCTGAGCTGGCCGTAAAAATGAATAGATAAACAAACGAAAGTTCTGAAACAAGAAAAAAAAAATAAATAAAATTTAAAAAAAAATTCTAAAAAAGAAAAAAAAAAAAAAAAAAAAAAGGTAAATCTACTGGCTGGTAACTGCAAAACCCAGTACCTCCTAAAGCTGTTCCATTCCTATATCAGTAAAAGATCTTAAAGGTTGTTTTTGTAATTGAGGAATTTAAATCACCAAATTCAAAGAAAATGAACCTGAAAGAAATAGATTACATGTTCGACTTTTCTTCTGTCTAAATAAATTTTAGAGACATCTATATATGAAGCTCTTTGACTTGCCTTTACTTTCCCATTAGAAATTTACCCCAGCCTTCATGCAGCCACTCACAGAGGAAGGAAATTAACTTATGTGTCAATACTGCTGAATGTATTTACTGTCTCCCATCGTGTTATCCCATTGGTGAAACAGCTTAGACTGTTAAATATCTAAATGTGGGGCAACGGAGGTAGTTGTCCTAGCCAAAACTGTCTTCATTGTCCACTGAGTTTTCCTTAATTTTCTAAATTTGACTATATAAATATATTCTCATGAATGCAATTAAGGCATCACTTAATGTTTTGGCACATATTGAGAAATGCATTTTTAGATAGTTTCATCATTATTCATGCATTGTAGCTATACTGATAAGACTGTAACATCAACAATATTAGGTAAAAGAATCTCCTGAAAATAGTTTATTTGTGATCTTATCATTAACCTAAATGTGTGACCATATATGGATTTTCCAATTGACTAAATCTTTCCCTTATAAATGAATCATTGCAGCATCCTTATTGAGCATCTCTTTAGAGAAAATATTACACTATCTCAGCTTCCAGGAGAAGGAGGATATGGTTGATACTTTGTGTTCACATGAGCTATGTAGGTAATCTCAGTAATTTGGTAACATTTCTCTTCCTGAGCTGGATTTTAGATACAAAAGTGCGTCTGTATTTTATTGCATTTACAATGCACTTCAGTTTTTTAGTTTGTAATAACAATAGAAGAAATAAATAATAAATATCATAATAGAAAGAAAGCTGATACCCTTGTCGAACATTAAATAATTTTAAAACTTCTTTTAATTAATAAGGTCATAGATACACTGATTTTATTCAAAATTCAGGTCCAGTGAGTGATTTCTTGGCAAATAGTTCATAAATATAGATTTATATATTATTAGTCCTCAGATTATAGTTGTCACTTTTTAATCCAAGAACCTTTCATATATTCCTTTGAGGTTTTGACCTTTCATCTATGATATGTGTCATCTATGCTACGTACTTGGAGGGCAAAATATAAGACAGAGCCAGGCACAGTCATGGCACTTGTTTGTAATCCCAACTCTTTGGAAATCCTTCCTGGGCAATTTAGGAAGATAGTGACTCAAAATTTTAAAAAAGAAACAAGCAAAAAAAAAAATTAAAAATAAAAACACTGCAAAATCGTACTTCCATTTCCCAGTACCAAACTCAAAATAAAGTTACAAAAGAAGGATATGATTACAAATCTGAAGTATGAAAGGTTATACATTAAGTAACGTATGATGATAGATCTTTATCTAGGAACTGTAAGATGGCCCAGTGTCATAAGTGCCAGTTTGGAAGCATAACATTCTGAGTTCTATGCCCAGTACGAAACAAAAGAAAATAAAATAAAACAAAACAAAACAAAACAAACATCCCTTTATCTCTTGTCTTCCAAAGGATTTCCATAAGCTAACTCCGGAATCTGACCTCAGTGCCTTATAAATACAGTTTCCTGAGCTTGAAAAGTTAATGAATTTAAAAGAAAAGTTGAGACTAGCAGATACGCATGATATTCCACTCCTTCCACTAGTAAGGCGTGTGATCCTGGGATCTGCCAAACGTATTTGGACAACATCTATTAGTACAATGTCACAGGAAAGGGAGGAGTGGGGGATGGAGTGTTAGCTGTGGTCTATCAATCTACTTACAAAGCTCGTATCTACCCATTACTATATGAGTACTTTAAATAAGGTGATTTTATTTTGTGCGGGTTCTCACTATGCAGCTCAGACTCATAGTGTACCTCCTGTTTTCCGCCTCCCCAGTGCTGGGATTACAGGCAAGCGCCATCACACCTGGACTCTGTGGCCAGCTCAGAATGACCAGGGGTGGGGCCAGCATGGCAGGTGGTGTCAGGGATCAAACTCTGGCCTGTGTGCTTGCCTAACCAGGTGCTTAACCTGCTGCACTGTCTCACCAGTCCTTAAAGTGACACCTTTATTTCATGTAAGCTCCAATAATTCATAAACAAAGATGATTTGATGCAGTAACACTAAAAATAAAGAAGACTTACTTATATTTGTTTAAGAAACAATTTTTATGTCCAGCTACATGCACTTTTGATGATGTATATAGCTTTTATTGAAGGGGAGATGTGGGCAACACAGAAAAAGTCAGGGTTTGATAGGAGTGAGTCCTGTCAAAAGATGCTACTGTGTATTCCTGTGTTAATGCTGTCCATAAAACTTTAAAACGTATTCCAATAATGATTTTACCATTTTCTTTTAATATTTTTACTATAACACTATAGAGAATTGGCATTATTCATTAGTTTCTCACCATTTATGCTCTAACCTCAACAGAGAATTATGATTATGAACAGAATAGTCTTTTAAAATCAGTTATGTCCTTTCGGGATGTGGTAGCATGTGCTTATAAGCCTAGCTATTTGGGAAGCTGAAGTAGTAGGAGGATAACAAATTTGAAACTGTCCTGAGCAACTTAACTAGACAAACTCTCTCTCTCTCTCTCTCTCTCTCTCTCTCTCTCTCTCTCTCACACACACACACACACACACACACACACACACATTTTTTAAATAATTCATGTACTTTTCTGATCTACTCTACTATTTATCAAGTCAAGTTTTACAGAGGTCTAAATTAAAGTTTTTTTCAAAATAACCTCCAACAAGTGGGGACTGGAGGCATCTATACTCATTATGAGAAAACAAGCACACAACTGAATTAAATCAGTACAAATTGCTTTCAATATTTTGGCTTTTATATATTTTACATATAAACAGCAATGACGTACAGCATATGAAACCAGGACATGCACATGACATACTGTGATTCTTCTTTCTCCCCACACATATTCAGCCTCTTTTCCTCCTTATTTGCAAAAGCTGTTGGTTTGTATTTTTTCTTCTATCCTTTCTTTATCTTGTTCTTTCTTGCCTACACCACTGTCCCTTGTTCTCCTTCTCATTTGAACATTTTTTTCCCATTTCCCAATAGCTACTATACATTTTTGGCCCTCACAGTTTTGGTTCCTCATATGATAGGAATCATTCTATATATATGAAAAATGTATTGAGAAAAAGAAAGCTTCTTCCGAAGAGGGATAGAAAGGGTTCTGCAAGTGGCTTCCCCCTCAACTCTACTTCTCAAGGTTATTTTAGAGCACGGCCATGAGGTGAGGTGGCTTAAGGTAGAAATTAATGAATAAGATGACAAGCATAGTCACTTAGGTAACACTGATCCAATAGTAAAACATAGGACAGGTATAAGCTAGGACAAAACTATGGTCAACCTGTAAGTACACAAGGAGTATAGCTGCTATGATAATATTAGTTAAGTGGGGACTGAGTAGAGACACAAGTCACAAACAAGTGCAACTGGGACAGAGACGGATTTTTCTGGCAGACATGGGTTACAACCCCCTAAGGTAACAAATGTCTACCTAAAACATCAATTCCACTCTTCACCCTTAGAGGAAACATACATGGAATTAGCTCTTTTTCTTGAAGCCTGGTCTTCAGGTAGCAACCTCCAGGCACAGCTGTGTTCTACATTAGCCTCCTGAGGGCCAAGCCTTGTCTAATTAACTACAATGCTCCTACTTAGCGTTCTGTAGCAGTCTCCCCTCCACCAAGTAGTATGGCTTGCTGAAGGATGTCACGGCATTGACTAAACAGATTTTTCAACAACTAATGGAAACTCAGCCTACAGAAAAGGGAAATTCTATCTTTCACCCAGGAGATTTAATACTGGTAAATTCTCTTCACATATCTCTTTCCTTATGGCCAACTTGGGAAGGACAATACTCCATCTCCCTGTCAAGTCAGTCAACTGTCAAACATTTATTATTACTTATAATGAATTCTTTCAAAATATTCTAGTTTTTTTAAATATGCAAAGCAATTCTTTACCTGTAATTAATGCTATAGCACAAATGTATTCCAGTTCAGTCTCATATTCAACTATAATTAATTAGTCGCTCAATTTTCTTTTTCAAATAACATAAAATTTAACGTATTCTTGCTCATATAAATACTTTTTCTTTAAAAAGATTTATGAGTTATAAATTGTGAACTAAATATTCTTGATAAATTAATTTAAGAAAGAATTATGACAAATAGAAATTATCAAAATGCATTTACACACAATTATTAATGTCAAACTATATTGTATATCTCTAAAAATGGTACCATAAAATGGCAAATCAAATGTCAGCACAAGCTAAAAATTGTCTTCAAAAATTATACTGTGATTCTAAAATTTTGCTTCATTTTACCCTGAAACAAGTTGAGCTGTAATTACCAGTGTAAAATAAGATTATTTGAGCTAATAGTCTATGATAATCATAACTGAAAAAAATAGACAGTAATATTTGCTTCTTACTTAGTGATTCTTATGCAAGATTATTTTATTCTTTTATTTTAAGTTTATGTATTTTAGTAAATAATAATCAAATCAAAATTGTTTAATAAATCCAAGGCTGACAAAAAAGACTAAGGTCAACACATTAGAAATTACCATGTAGACCTTCAAAGTTACAATGTGTTCAATTTATGGAAATGTGAATAAGAACTGTTCAACTGGGAATTACATTAAAAATTATTGATTTGTAATTTATTGAAATTTGCCCACCTACATTTAGACCTTTGTTTAGAATGCTGAAATTAAATATTATAATTTAATTAAATCAAATGACTGTCTTGAAATAAAACAGATTAGGCATATGTACAACTCAATCATTTTGTTCCAGTAATTGAAATAATGATTGAAATCCGTATTTGTCTGGATTAGTGGTTCCTGACTTTTCTAACGCCATGACCCCTTAATACAGTTCCTTATGTTATGGTGACCCCAAACCAAAAAATAATTTTGGTGGCTATTTCAAAACCGTAATTTTGCTACAGTTATGATTTGGAATGTAAATGCCTGATAAGCATTTTGTATTGTCATTGCTACAAGTCAAACATAATTTAAACATAGTGATCAATCATGAAAACTGTATTTAATTATATATTGAGAAGTATTTATTACTAACTCCAATAAATAACATTTCACCATGGCATAGCCTGGGTTTAAATATGTATTTTTTGATGGTTTTAGGCAATCCCTGTGTTTTTGTTTTTTGACCCCCGCCGAGGTTGCGACCCCTAGGTTAAGAACTGCTAGTCTAGATTATAAAATTCTAGAAAAATATATTGCCTAATTGCTCTATTTTATTTAAAATAATATATTTTTAAAATCAATTATCAAATTATGTCTTTTCAGCATAAGACTTTTATATAGTATTTGAAAAAGCAATAAAAATTGAAAGCTTCCACCCTGTTGAACTTAATTTTATTTTTCGAATACCCCAAGATTTTGTCTCAGAATTTTTATTCATGTATATCAGTGACAACAAACCATTTAGAGATTTATTGCTTAAAGTGAAAGCCAAAACCTATTTTTTATTGCAAAGTGTCAATATTGCTATTAAACCAGAATATTGAAGTGTTAGTTTAGAGAATAGCAACATTAACATCTTTTGCCTTCAAATAAAAACACAATAACACAAATGCCACAGCTTTGCTACTACTGAGTTATTCTTTTTACCTTAACTTTCTTCTTCCTCTTAGAAGTGGATACATATGAGTAAAGATTCTAATAATATCTTTACCACAATGATATTAAAATTAAAACTACAGTAATCCAGAGTATTCCAGGGGTGCGAGAATATAGGTGGTTGTGAAATTACCCATCACTTGGCATCCTTGAGACCAATTTCTCAATGCCCTAAATAGACAACCTCTAGTGGTCCAGAATCCCTGCAAAGCTGCAATAATGTGACATTGAATGAGCATAAATGAATGGCCTCACTTGACTGCACAGTTGGATACATATAAAAGCAGTCTAGCTACAGCCTCGTAGTTAGTTTATTACCTTGCTCAATTGTTTTGCCTACCAGGAGGCAGCTGCATTGATGGCTGATAATGAGGCAGTTTCTGGCACATAAAAACCCTATGTATTCAGGCTCACACTTCAGTTCTTTGATAGAGATCAAAGAGCCAATCAAATTATGAATGTATAGACCATAAATGCTGCAAAAAGGGGTCAATTAATAAATGGTTTAGCTCACATATTAGAGAAGTCAATTTAGCTTTCTACACCAATTTGCATGCCATTAATATATTATTATTTTTATGTACTGTATACTTCAAAGAACCTTAAGGAGAGGTTCATCTTTTCTAAATAGATCATACGACAAACCCTTAACTTGGAGACTGGGAACTAGGACAGATGGCCATTCAATTTGTATGAAAAATGAGAAAATTTCAGTGAAATAAAAGGAAGAGTACCTGCCAATAACTCAAAGTGTAGCTTTCCTTAAATTAACTGAATAAAAAGAGCAATAAAAATGTTAATTATGCTATAATACCAATGGCAGTAATTAAAACAAAACAACAACAGCAGCAACAACAACAACAAAACATGCCCTGAATCAGTATTCAGAATGCTGATAAATATGATTTAAAATATCTTGTAAACATTGAAGGTGTTTTGAGTGGTGATGTATAAAATTAGGGCTTGGGAACAATATAATTCTTACTCCTCTTTAGAAGCCCAAATGATTTCATATCTTCAAGGCTGGACTGACTCCATAATTCAGGTCAAGTTGCTTTCACTAATGACAAGTCAGTAGACAGTGTACCCCAGGGCCACAAACAGTGCTCTCCATCGAAAGGGCATAAAAGATGGATTAACCTGTGCATCACCAAATAATATCAGATGGTACTCCTGAGTACAATAATGACAGCATTCTGAAATGCAAAAATAACTCGATTCATGAAGTTCATTTACTAAATCTTACATTATTTCTTTATTCCTCCTGAGGCAATACTAACAAAAAGCAGTATTACACTCCAGAAGTCAATGGAATATGCCAGAAGAATTAAAACTACTATTCAGAAGCTTCATCCAACCATAGATGTCAAACTAATTAACAGAATTAATTAAAGATAAATACCTATAATAGATCTCAAAACCTGTTAATGATAATCACTTTATTAAGGAGTCAGCAGCAAGCATATCCCACATTTTATCTCATTTTTAATTCTAACAACTCACTGAGGATTTAAGATAGTTCAGTTCATTGTTAATTAAATAAAAATAAGCGAAAGAGGATAGCAAAACATTACCTAACTTTTCTGTAAGATTAACTACAGTTTTACTTTCATATTACTGGGAAGAGCTTCCATGTCTGCAAGATGGAAAGCAAGTTAACTGAACTTCAGGCTATCTAAGAGCCTCTGCACGAGAAGTAGAAGCATATCAGTCACAGTGACCCAATCATATAATACTATACATGTTCACTGTTCTATTTCCATAAAATCATGTGTGATTTATGTTTGTAAATGCATTGATAAATGTGTAGGGATGGGAAGGCTGTATTTTATCAATCTTGTTTTGGAGAAAGGGTTAACTTCTAAAAGTCTAACTTCTGTGAGTTCCTCATTATAAGCCTGTTTATTAACTTTAGCAGCCTTCCTCTAATCCCTCTAGGATGCATATTCTTCCATAACATGCTTGCTTATGTTTTCAGACCGATCTAGGCATGTTTCTATTTTCATTCTTACTCTACTCTGTCCTAACTTTTTGGAGCACACTGCTTCCAATGTTGCATTTCCAACTCAGTAATATTTTCTCCCATTCTCAGACCACCGCTGCATTTTCTTTGTCATTGTTTTCTGTTTGTTTTTACTTTTTGAGACAGGGTCTTGCTATGCAGTTCAGGGTGGTCTTGAGCTCACTTTTGTAGTCTTGAACTCCCATTGATTCTCCTGCCTCAGCCTCCCACGTACTGCAATTACAACCATGCACCACCACACTTGGCTTGCATCTTCTCCTTTACTTAATTTCCCCATTAAATTACTGTGATTATTTTAAAGAATACAAATTAGTGAAATAAAAACATTAGTCATGATATAAAATTTCATTTAAAAAGTATAGGAAGTGAACAATGGTTGCTGTACTGCATCATGTAATCTTCAAATTAGTTGTTTAGGTTAGAAGATATAAACCTGGAAAATTGGTTTAAAACACAGGACCAACCAACAACATAAAGAAAGTGATATGAAATTAAAAAAAAAATTGAAGCATTACTTCTCCTTTCAATAAACCCCTGGAAATCAGCAGTGCAGTTTTTAAATCTATCCTGCATATACACGTAAAAATATATTTTCCCCTTCTTTCTTTCATCCGTTGCTTCATCCCAATTTTTCCTTTTCATTTGAAACAAATTGTTTTCCTTTTACAGTATCTATTGTACTTTTCAGATTTTATTTATTCATTCAGGTTCTCACACTAGCAAGACAAAACAATCCTGGCATGGTGGCTCACGCCTGTAATCTCAGCACTCCAGAGGCTGAGGCAGGAGGATTGGTGTGAGTTCAAGACCAGCCTGGGCTACAAAAGTGAGCTCAAGGCCAGCCTCAACTGCATAGCAAGACCCTGTCCCAAAAAGACAAAAAAAAAAAAAGTTTGCATATATGAGTCAGATTTTTTTTCACTCACCAATACAGTCTATATATGCATCTATTTATCTATAAAGCCCTCAAGCTTACCTTTTCATAGCTGAGTAAAACTCTGTTGTGAAAAAAAATACCACATCTTTATTATCCATTCCTCAGTTGATGGTGACTTGAGTTGTTCTTAGGATTTAGCTATAACAAATTGTGCTGCTGTAAACACGGGTGCATATATGTCACTATGATATAATGATTTCAGTTCATTTGGGTGAATATGTAGGAAAGGAATAGCTGGCTTGAAAGGGACTTGTAATCCTAGTTTTCTCAAGAATGTCGATACTGATTTCCATAATGGTTGTACCAGCCTGCACTCCCACCAAGAGTGGGGAAGAGTGCGTCTACACCAGTATTCAGTATTGTTTGCCTTCTTGATGAGAATCATTGTTTCTTGTGTACCATAGCATATTAACATTGTTTTATTTTGTATCTCATGAATAGCCAGTGATGTTGAACATTTTTGACTCATTTATTTGCCATTTACATTTTTTCATTTGTGAAGTTTTTATTTATCACAGATGCCCATTTTTTTATTGGTTCTTGGAATTTTGGAAGACTCATTTTTTTTTTTTTTAATTCTTTGGATGTTCTACATAGAAGCCCTTCTCCTAAGGGACAGTCAACAATACTTTTCCCAATTCATTGGTTTTCTATCTACTCTGTTGGGGATTTCTTTTGAAGTTCAGAAGCTGTTCAACAAGATTAGACCCCAGTTGTTGATACTTAGAACTATTTCCCCTACTTTTTGATTTGTTCATAAACTCTATCTGCCTTTATGTCTTTAAGATTTTCACTTTCTCCTCCAGAACATTTAGCATTTCAGCTTAATATTTAATTATCTGTTTTATTTTGACAATAATTTCTTGCATGGTAATAGGCACAAGTCTATGTTTAGCCTTGGACATGTGGAATGTCAGTTTTTCCATCATTACTTTTTAAAGAGAATATTTTTCTTCCAGTGGCCATGTGACACTTTTGTCAAAAATAAGGCATCTGAGTGTGTTTGTACTTGTGTCAGGGATTGCGATGCCTCTTACCCTTCTTTTGTTGCCCAATATTGATGTTGAAACTACTTTGTAAATATGTGTCCACCTTCGCTTTGGAAGAGCAGCCCCTAGCACTGGTCCTTGCTCACTCCTCTGTGCCTCAGTCTCAGCTTGCCTCCAGAAGCTCCACCCCATCCCTTGAACATTTATCTCTGTCTTTACAATCAGTGTCTCTAAACTATTCCAGTACATGTTTTTAGTTGAATATGTGGTTATTTAATCTTTCCTATGTACTATCTTCTCAATTTCTATACCCTTGCCTTCCCCAAATCTTTTCTTTGCTACCTCGCTTGTTACTTATTTTCAGGGCAAAATTTAGGACTTACCATTCCAGTGACTGAAACTTGCTGATTTTCTTAATGTCAGATATCAGACAGCATTCTATCTCTCCAATTCAGTTGTTGTACAGAACCAACGTAATCATAAAAATGCTTTCCAAGCATCTACCTCGCATTATTTTTTTTAATTTTTAAAGCATATGCAGAGTAGTGTTAAAAAAATCAGAAACATACAATTGATGCAGAATTTCACCAACAAAATAATATAAATTTGACAGTGTTTGTTGTATTGCAGTGTTATCCTCAAATTAGTTGTTCAGATTACCAGATGTATGCCTGCAAATTTGGAAAAAAAATTGAAAAGTTATTAGAAATTAAGAAGAAAGAAAAGAGAAGAAAGAGAAAAAATAAAAGCATTAACTGTCTTCTTCCACACTCCCTCTCGCATCCTTCTCCTCATCTTGCTACATTATGGTGCTGTTCTTCACAAATCCTATCTTCTTATGGTGTCAAGTTGTACAATCATCACAGACACTGCCCTACAGTCATCCTCGATCCTCACACTGACACTCTCTTCAGTATACTGCAGTGCCTAAACACTGCCAATCTAACTCTCTTCTGGTCCTGAAAGCAGAGAAATAAATATGGGTCGAAAACAGAAGCGAACATTTTGCTCAGATTCACCTTAAATTCATACTTTTCTTCTAGAAAATCTTAAAACTGCTGGACCTCCATATTTTATAGTTCTCACCCAAATTGCCACTCACCACCTTTCACTTCTCTGGAGTTTTAAATGCTGCTTTCTTTCTCTCTGACTTGATGGCCAGGATCTTTTCTTCACTTGCACAGAAAACAATAACAGAAATTAGAGTAGTCCTCAGCCTGTGCCATGTACTCCACCGTAGCTCCATTTTTTGTCCAGCAATTCTAGATGTAAAGTCTCTGTTTCCTAACATAAGTTCAACCTTCTAGTTTTTACAGTTGTTATTCTGAGGAAATTGTTTATGTTTTTCACCATTTTCATAACTTACATAGAAACATTTTCCTGTATACTCATTCTCCATATCATTGCACATAACATTGTGTCTGCAATCTGAAAAGTTCCACATAGGAAATCTCTTTGCTTCGCTTCCCTATCCAGTCCCTAACCTACTCCTAGTCTTCACAATTCCCATACCCCTACTGAAGTCGTACATATCAAGAAAACCACTTCCTCTAGAGTAATAAACCCGATACGATTTCTTTCCCCTCCAGCTTGTCCAGATACAGTAAAATCATCATATAAAATCATAATGCTCCTGACTTTACTTCAATTTTTAGCATGGCACGCTTTTTTTCATTTATTTTCACAATATTGCCATGAATCTTATTCAGCTCTGTGAGATTTTATCTAAAATGTCCCAGTGCTCCACCTATGAGATGCATTTATTTGTCTATACCCCGATCCTGTTTTCTAGGATGATAGCAGCCATTCTCAGAGTGTTCACTGGAGATGATTCAAACATTAAACACAATTGGGAGAGCTATGGAATCACTAATGGAAGATGGAGCATACAGCAATAGGTGACAGTAAAAAGGGCTTGCAGGCATGAAAAGGCAGGTCAGGGAAATGTGCTCACAGCATCGACAGGTGCGCTCCCGCATGACGTTCATCAGTGGTGTTCTGGACCTGCCTTATGAGATGGGCTGACAAAAACTGTTAAAGTTGTAGGGATTGTATAAACTAATGGCACAATATATCTATTACTAAATTATAAGTTGTATTAATTTTCAGTCAAGTTATATTAGAAGAGCATTAGATTTGTAGCAGTTCGTAATTACTTTGCTACATTTTTATGCTGTGACCATACAGTTAGCTACGCCTGAGTGAAATAACTACTGTGTAACCGTGTTTCCCTGCTTATATTTCCTAGAGTTTATATTTTGGTTTTGTTTTGTTTTTGGTACCAAGGATCAAACTAAGGACCTTGCACTTGCCAGGTAGGTCCTTATGCCAGAGAGCTATCCCCCTGGCCCCATAGAGGTAATATTTATCACAAAGAAATTAGCTAAAATTGTACAATGAACTTTTTATTCTTTAGTTGTACAGTTAGTCATCATTTTTCTTTTACCACACGGGGGTTCTCACTACTGATTTGGGTAGACATGATGAGAGCTGTACCATAAGGTTTCAGCTATAACCAGAACCACAGTAAGGCAGAAACATGTACAAAATCATTTTTATAAAAATTTCTTTTTCTCAAAAGTTTACCTCTTTCCTTTTCATCTCCATGCAAATTTAACCGAAAGACCCCAAATGTCGTCCACGCAAGTTGGTATCATAGTGCACAAAGTGTAACAGAAAGAGACACAACATATCTGGAGGGAGATGCAGAACAGTCTTGGTGAGCTTCTGTCTCCAAGTTTTCATACTTTATGCCAGTCCAAATATTGTAGGTACTTGAATTCAGCAAAATAATCCAAAAATAATCCAATAGTCTATAATAGTAGTGAGTTATCAGCATAACTGGGAATTGTCAGCAGTTGTTGTACCAGGAAGATAGCTCAGTGGAATGAGTGCTTGCCCGGCAAGTGCAAGGTCCTGAGTTCAATCGCTGGTACCACCACCACCACAAAAAAAAAAAAAAAAAAAAAAGTTGTTGATTTTTGACTTTTGCCTTTTATAGCTCAGCATATTAATATATCATTACATTTTTTATATTTCAGGGAAGGATCTACAGGGAATTCAGGGTCTCACTACTAATAGTAGGGAGTAGTAGTAATGATCTGCCTGTTTACAGCCTTCCAAGAGCTGGGATTACTGGCCTGCACCACCATAACCAGACTCAATTTGTCAGTGAGTCCTGGTGGCAGGGCTGGCACAGCAGGATTAGTTTTTTATACCTGGTGGATACACTTTTCTGTTGGATGGTTAAGACCAAGTTAAAGCAAGACCTATATAACTAAAAAGGTAACTTTTGCTATCTGGTAAATCCAGTCAAATCCCCTCAGGATTTACCCTGGAACCATGTGTAGAACTTTGTGGATCTTTTGTCAATGTCAGCCATCTGGATGAGTCTCAGCCATTGCTTGACTAGTCTCCTCTCTGTAAATACTTGAGAGAATGTTTTCTCTCTAGGTGACTCTCACTAAGCACACTATATATCTTCAATCCCTTTCCTCTGTGGCCCCCTAATCTCCTTAATGAGAAAAATTGGGTCACCACTTAGCTACAGGATGTAACAGCACAGGTTCTCTTGTATCGTGAGTCTTCACTGGTCTTGAAGGGATAGGGCCAATGTACTGGCTCTCCTTTTAGCCCATCAATCTCTCTAATTTTTGGTCTACAAACTTTAATTGTTAAGCATCCAGAAAATAAGTTTAATGATTATATTATTCTATAAAAGAGGCAGCTTATCATCACTATGAATATCACATATCTCGGACATAAAATAAATCTATTTTCAAACAACAATGGACGTTCTAAACTTTTATGGAATATACAAGAACAATTACACATTTTTACATAGGAATTTAGAGATCAAACCACATACAATATTGTATGTAGATCAAACCACATACAATATTGTAGCAGTATATATATATATTTTTTTTTTCCACAGAGTTTGGTCTTTAAAAGTGCTAAAATTATTTCCTGAAATTTAAAAGTATGATGATTCTATGGCAGTCAGAGGAAGTTCAGGCTGTTCAAGATCACATAGATTATATAAGCAAGTCTTTGAAAACTTAGTAAATTCTGTTCATTCATTAGTACTTCTATCGTAAAAGAAAAAAGAGCATCTTTCCCTTTGTACAGATAGCATGCATTGGTATAACAATAAATTTTTGTATTGATTGTTTATATTCATTCTGTAATTTGTCTGTGGACATTACTTTCACTAATTCTGAATGTGCAATTCTCAAATCAAGAGATACATTTTCTTTGTATTTGGTCAGAGTCACATTATGCAGCTTAGATTCATAGTGATCCTCCTGTTTTTGGCCTCCCCAGCACTGGGATCACAAGTGTGCACAACCATGCCCAGTCTAAGAGGGGTATTTTTTATTCAACAGTTTCAAGTGGATAGAGTGTATATGAATTGACAAGGTCTGAGATCTTTTGTTCATTTTACATAGAAACTTGTGAATTGACACAAAGTACTTTCATTATTACAATTTTCTACCTTATTCTATTTGGTTATTCACAGATAATTGTGAAAAGAAGTAAGTAGTCCATTTTTGTACTATACAATGATCTTTATAAAACTTTGATCAATATTCTTTCCTGACCGAATCACATCTACTTGTGCCAAGAGTTATTGCATATTCTTCAAAAGTATATTCATTCTACAAATAGTATCTGAGAATTGTCATAGATTTTTATTCAATAATTTCTTCTATTCTAGCATATAGAATGATAATTTACTTTTCTTCTAACAATTAAATTACTTAAGAACTATCCATATGCCACAATAAATATTTTTTATTTTTGTAGCTTGGTTATTTAGATGGCAATATGAGTGGCATAATTCATTTGCAATTTTAAAAGCTGATGTGTATAGATACAAAATTTGTTTAAAGAAATGGATTCTTTTTTTAAAAAATTATGGATTTCTCGATTGGCAAAAATAATCAATACAGTCATTATATCTCAAGTATAATGTTTAAAAGTGTACTAACTGATGAAAATACAATTTGGGACCAAAATAATATTTCATTTCAAAATTTTGTAAATATAGGGACAACACTGCTTTGCATTTTGTGTTTCTTTGGAATATCATTAAGCCACCTGATAACTACTGTACTAGTATAGAGTCTCACTGTGTAGTTCAAACTCCTAGTGATCCTTCTGTTTTTAGCCCCGCATCTCTGGGATTATAGGGATGTGCCACCCGCCCTGACTCAGTCCCTCGCTCAGCACACCTGGAGGCAGGGCCAGTATGGCACGTGGTATTGGGGACAAAAGCCAGCTTCCTGCTCTTGCCTAATCAAGCGCTTAGTTTGCTGAGTTATCTCAATAGCCCTAATTTTGAAAGACTAAAATGCTTTTGTGTTCTATTTTTTTAGAATTAACATAAATTGCTAAAATTTGATAATGCATAAAAATAATTTACCGTGCACCAGCAGGTGTAACAATACATCAAGTAAAATTATTACTATCCATTTACATAAGAATTCCTATAATATTACAATTTCACAGTTTTTAGTCTGCTGTTATAAAAGGTGCCAATTTTTAATATTGTTGCTTAAAATTAACAAATATATCATGTTTTATAATGTAAACATCTCAAAGTAATTTTTAATTCAAACACCTTGGGCCAGTGAGATGGTTCAACAGTCCAGAGCACCTGATTAGGCAAGCTTAGACAATGTCAGGGACCGCAGTTCCATCCCTGGCAACATATGCTGTGCCAGTCCCACCCCCAGGGCAGGCTCAACTGGCCATAATATGAAAAAGAGAGAGAGAGAGAGAGAGAGAGAGAGAGAGAGAGAGAGAACCCTCAAATGATGAATCGGAGTTCAGCAATCTGAATTAATATTCAGTAGTACATTTATGAAGCAGAAAAGAAAAAATTTAAAATTCTAACATTCCAAGGTTAAAGATGTGAATTATTCAGAATTTGCATTTAAAGTTATTGTTTGAGAGACATTTTAGACTTGCTCAGCCACAGTTAAAATTAAGATTTGCGGCCGGGCGTGGTGGCGCATGCCTGTAATCCCAGCACTTGGGAGGCTGAGGCAGGAGGATCGGTATGAGTTCGAGACCAGCCTGGGCTACAAAATTGAGCTCAAGGCCAGCCTCAACTGCATAGCGAGACCCTGTCTCAAAAAGACAAAAAAAACAAAAAAAAAAGATTTGAGACAGATATCTAGTGGTCCCTCACTTAATGTGATAGCTACATTCCAAACATCCCTATAAAAATCAGCAAAGTAACAAAGTTATATTTGTTTTCGTATTGATATATATTTTAAGGCGTTATAAACTATTCACATACTCTTTTAAACCCTTCCCACACTTTTAAAAACACTTCTAATACTATTAACCATTTTCTAAACTTGTAAACCCCTATAATTATATATACATATTATATATACACATATATACATATATTACATATTTATATGTACATACATATGTATATATGTGTATGTATATGTATATAGTATATATTTTATACTGTATGGTAGTATACACTCTCATGATACAGTAAAAATCTACAATGAATGATTTATATTAATAGTTTTTGAAAATTCATTGAACAATGAAGCTGCAAGTTGCACTGTGTTACTAAAATGCCTATAGATCATCAGTCGCTTCTCTTTCCCACTCTTTTGCTGAAAATTGGTTGTGCTTCTATTACAGCTTAACTTCTTCATTATGTACAAATACATACTGAAAAAAAGTTGAAATATTTCATACATGCTAGAATATGCACAACCTGATAATAATAGGAAATAAAAATAAATTATTATGTAGGTAATTTTAAAATGCCACATATTATTCTCTTAATAACTGTAACTACTTTTTCAAATATTAAATGCTTCGGAAATGTCATCAAAAGTAAAATGGCTGAGTGTGTTTACAGTAGTGTCTGCATCTTCTAATCTGTTCCTTAGATCCTCAGGTCTGTTTCTATGCCAGCACCATGCTGATTTTATTACAATAGATTTATAATTTAAGGTCAGGGATTGTGATATATTCTCCCTTTCCTTATTTTCCCAGGATTGCTTTTGATTTTCTGGGCTTCATCTTGTTCAAAACAAGTTGGGAAACTTTTTTCTAGCCTGATGAGTTTTACTAATGTTATTTTAATCAGATTGCATTGAATCTGTATAACAATGTAGGGAGTATGGCCATTTTCACAAAGTTGGCTCTTCTTATTCAGGATCATGGAATATATTTCCATTTTCTCAAATCCTCTTCAGTCTTTTCCTAGGAATATCATGATTTTCACTGTATAAATCTTCTACTTCCTCATGGGATTGATTTATAAGTATTTCATTTCTAACTGGTTATTGTGAAGTCTGTGGCTTCCCTAATTTTTCTCTCAGTCATTCATTGTGAGTAAAAATGTTTCTGATTTATGTGTGTT
This sequence comes from Myocastor coypus, assembly GCA_004027025.1. Lineage (NCBI taxonomy): Eukaryota > Metazoa > Chordata > Mammalia > Rodentia > Myocastoridae > Myocastor > Myocastor coypus. The sequence goes on along the minus strand of PVJA010005194.1, from coordinate 12,372 downwards.
GACCTTCTATCCTGCTACATTAATTAATTTGGTTATTAAATCTACAAGTCTCTTAGTAAAGCTTTTGGCATCCTCTATGTAGTGTATCATGTCATCTATAAGTAATGATAATATCACTTTCTCTCTCTTCTCTAATTTCTCTGGCTAATGTATCCAGAGCCACAATCAGTAGGAGTAGAGACAATATACATCCTTGTATTGTTCCAGATTGTTAATTTTTTGCCTGTTCAGTATGACTTATTTATTTATTTATTTATTTTTCTTGTTTCAGAACTTTTGTTTGTTTATTTATTTATTTTTATGGCCTGCTCAGCCTGCCCTGAGGGTAGGGCTGGCGCAGCATGTGATGCCGGGAATCGAACCATGGTCCCTGCAGCCGCCTAAGCTTTCCTAAGCAGGCGCTTTAGACCACTAAGCCATCCTGCCGGGCCCGAGTATGACCTGTTTAGAAGAACAAATTACTGAACTGAGTAGAGACAGGGAGGGGAAAAGACATATCTGTATTTAGTTACAATTGATTGGACAACTGTACTGTGCATTTCTGCTGGTCTATGGAAAGGAACAGTTCGTGTTTTGTCTCCTTTTCTATTGTTTGTTCTTTTTGCCTTCTTAATTTCTCTTATATTTTATTTTTTCTTTTCCAAGTTTGCGTACATATATCTCATAATATGAACAATTAACTAGTATGAAGATAACACTATGTGTTAAAAATACTGTGAAATTCATATTATTTCTAAAGTGAAAATCTGTATCATTTGTAACTTTTCTTCCTTAATATTATCTTGTACACTCTTTTTTTTTTAAGAATTTTTTATTTTATTTATTTATTTTTCTTTTTTCAGAACCTTTGTTTGTTTATTCACTCATTTAAATGGCTGGCTCAGTCAGTCCCGAGGGCAGGGCTGGCGCAGCACGTGGTGCCGGGGATCGAACCGCGGTCCCTGAAGCCGCCCAAGCTTTCCCAAGCAGGTGCTTTAGACCACTGAGCCATCCTATTGGGTCCTATCTTGTACACTCTTAAAATTTTTAAAAATTACAAAATATATTTGGAACATTGTATATCAACTAATGTTCTGATAATTTCATTTAATCTACCTCTATCTATCCTGTGATTCTTTCCTTCCAACTATGGAATTAGTTCTTTCTTTCTTTCTTTCTTTCTTTCTTTCTTTCTTTCTTTCTTTCTTTCTTTCTTTCTTGTCTCTTCATTTCTTTTTTTATCTACCTATAAACACTACAGGTGAACTGAACCTGTCATCCGTGTAGTTACCACCTAACACTTAATATGTAGCTCCATACCATCCACAGACAATATGGAAAGGAAAGAATCTTAAGTTCAAAACAGAATCTTTACATATTATCTGCATGTATGAAATGAAATTTAGTCACAAGTTTTTGGCATGTTTGCAAATTATTTCTTACTTTACCTAAAATGTGGATTTATTAATACACTTACTTGTTATTTTACAATTTTGCTGAAATTTTATTGCTTGGTACAGTCCATATCTTAGGAAGTCAAATAGTATACAAGCAGATAGAAAATACAATTTAATAAGGTAAAAATTATGTTCATGTCATATAAATCAAAGCATGTGAAACAACAATCTTGTGGAAGTTCTATTTTAGAGAAGTCAAAAAAGGACCGGAGGGACTAGTGATGTGAGGAGAGGCTCATAATATACCTGGGGAAGACATTTTAGGAAGAACATAAAATAAGGGAAAAGATGCTTCTGAGGTTTTGGTAAAATCACTGGAGGCCAGGAGGAGAGAGGAAGAGAAGATGTCATAGCGTGCTTATAGATAATTTCACATCTCATGACATTCCTTTCAATGGATTTGTGAAGGAAGCAACGAACTTCTACTTAAATAGAAAAAAGAGTTATTAACACTGTGAAATAAATACTAGAGGCAGAGAGACCAGTAAGGAGGCCTTTAGCACTGCTACGATGGGAAATGATGATGACTTCAGCCAACATGGTGGCTGTGGAAATGCTTTAAACCTTTCAGGAGACCAAATTTCTGATGTTTTGATGCAAGAAGTAAGACAAATGAAAGAATCTAAAATGCCATTAGATTTTATTTTTTCAGCAAATGAGTTAATTGAATATCAAATTATTTAAATGGTGAAAGAAAGTAAGTAAGATGGAGATTCCATGAAAGATGTGTCATGAATGGTAAAATTGTTCTAGGATTTGCTACCTTCTTAACTTGCTTTGTTCGTGTGTGGCTTTGTTGTATTTTTGTGTGTGGGGATTTAGAAGCTAGCACTTGTCTACAGAGATGTTCAAACAGAAATAATTCTGATAGTCAGAGGTAATTACATTTTTTATTAATGCTGTTCCCCAAAGAGATTCCTGACAGCCTTGGAAATAGGTGTTGCCAGGTGATTTTAGCCAATGAGATGTGAAAGTAGGCTGCGGGTACCGGTGCATCACTTTTCACTGTTCCATCTGCCAAGTGAACCAAAAAAGCTGCAGAAGAGGGGTGACTGCTTCCGTGAGACAGGAGTTAGGGACCAGAGTCTGTAGCCTACCTGGTGTTGGGCAGGTTTTCTGAGGAATAAAGAAGTCCATCAGATTTTAGAGCTGTTTGTCATTGGAGTCCCAGCTATCCTTTCCCAGCCAATAAGTCATAAGTATTCTAAAATTAGTCACACTGATATGTTGGAAAAATAGCCTTTGGTGTTTGTTTTGCTTTCTTTTTGTATTTAAATCATTTGTTTTGCCTGGAATAATGTAAAGCAGAAGGTATTTCAAAAAATAAGTAGGAAATGTAATTTATAAATTTTTACCTTTAAGGTAATAAGTAGACATACAAGATGTATGAAGTGTTAGGCTTAGAAATTTGATGCTCTATATTATTTTGCGAATCCTGTAGAAGAAAAGGGCGATGCTTCTTCCAAAAGCACAACTATTTCTTGTGCAAAGCAAAATCTACACACTTGTAAAAACAATCAAAATTATCAACCATCACATCTATCTTCTGATGTCATCAATCTATTGCCTTCATGTTTCATTAATAAGGATTTCATCACTTCTTCTTAAGCTCAATCATTTGTCATTACCAACCTCAGAAGATCTGTCACAGACTCTCAGCTTCCACCACTGACCTCTGACTTTGGGGTGGACGCTAGGCCTCCAGGTCGACTTGGAGTCGGGGCACTGTCGTGGGCTGACAGTTGTCAGCTGGACTCATGCAGGTCTCATTTCCTCAGCATACTTCTGACTCAGTAGTTTGTCAGTTTTGAATGATGCAAATAGGAATTGCTTTAGAAATTGAAAGTGAGATAATCTAATCTAAGAAAGAAAGGGTTTTTGTTTGTTTGTTTGTTTGTTTGTTTTAAAGCGATCGAGGAGCAAAGAGGGATAGGCTGGTCCCTAAGGGATGAATAGTGACAAGAAGTCATCATTGCTCTTAACTCCTTAACTGATCACCCGAGGTTCATGTGTGAGTTGTGTTTGTTTATACAATGACAGTAATGTGAACTTCGAACCTGTCAATTCTTGTTCATATCAGATATATTTTTATCTATTTGTTTTATATTTTTCCTCCTCTTATTTTTAAATTTAGAATGTTTTACTTACATGTGATGTTCATTTCTAATAAAATCTAATAACTTATAATTTTTTTACTAATTCATGAATATTTGTGGAAATTGCCTAAAATTTGTCCTACTTTCTATAAAAATTCTGACATAAGTCCGTTAGTTAGAATGTCTGTACTTCTCCAGAGCTGTGACATTTTTCCACAACAAAAAAAACCAAACATGGTTGGGACAGAGTCTGAAGTGGCAGGAACTGCCAAGTAATGTGGTAAAGAAAAACCTGAAGAATGGAGATGTGTTAGTTATAGAGGAAATGTCCATGTTATGGAATTAAAAGAGAAAAAAGAAGTCTCCTTTTTCTCCACTGCTCATGATACAGAAAAGGTAGCCCAAAAGAAGAAGCAAAACTTAAATTCTATAGTGTTCAATGACTGCATGTTAATTTGTGGGTGATGTGGATAGAGTTCAGTAAGATCTAACTAACAATTCTCTATCTAAAAGTGAGGAAAAAATACTATTGTAAGATATTTACATGCTTTCTGGACCAAACAGCGAAGTACTTGGTTTTTTTCCTTTATTCAAAACAATAGGGTTCAAGAAGTCATTTACAGTTTAAATTGGCTCTCATGTCCCAAATAACTGAAAAACACAGGATAGCAAATGTTAACCAGATATTCATCATGGAAGTCTTCACAATTACATTTATTTATTTATTTATTTATTTATTTATTTATTTATTATTTCTTCTTCTTTTTTTAGACAGGGTATCACTATGAAGTTCAGGCTGGACTTGAGCTCACTTTTGTAGCCCAAGCTGGTTTCGAACTAACACCAATTCTCCTGCTTCAGCCTCTCAAGTGCTGGGATTACAGGCGTGCGTCACCATGCCTGGCTCCACAATTACATTTAGTAGGCAGGTGTTTTGTTGAAATTATTTCACCCACATTAAAAAAAAAAAAAAGAAAGGAAAGACCGAAATGAACGTGTGTTGCTCAAAGAAACATAATAATACATATTCTGGAAGACTAGATACTCCTGTTCAGATTGTAAATAGTACACTTTGTATTGAATGTTTTAAGATCAACCTCGCTCAAAGTTAGGCAATGAATTCAATAAAATGGTCATTTGTACATTCCCTGTTATATTATTTTATAAAATTTATCAAAATATGAATTTGTTGGTCAATCTGTGTTTAAATAATTGAACTGTTGAGTGGTTAAGCCCAAATAAGTATGGTGTTAACACAGGAAGGACGTCACAACTCCAAGCCTGACATTACCTTCCCTATTTAGTATGCTGCGCCTGAGCCTAAACTGGCTGAGCACAAAGCTTAGGACTTGCTCATAACTCATGTAGCTGTTAGTAATGCCATGACTCACACAACCCTGGTCCCGTTACTCTCTCTGCCATTACTGCGCTGCCCAAATTAAACACTGATATTTCCACAGGCAAGGCTGGGGGGAATCTCTGCCCAGAGTCACTGTCAGATGACTTGATATATTTTGTAACTCTTGCTACTTTCCAATCTATTTCCAGGGTGTCACATCAGCCAAAGGTAAAGGAAAATCATCTGATAACATAATCTAGGCAATACATTTTGCTCTTCCCAGAAGAAATATACATTAGTTTTAAATAGTTTTTTCGATGTTAACATATAACACATGACTATATATGAAGAAAATTTTTAAAAATGTCTATTTCTCTGCAAATGAGATATAAATGATATAAAATTACCAGGGAGGTGACAATAAACAAACAATAAAACATTTATAAGGGTAAAATCACATTAGCAGGAATAAATATCCATCAAAATAACTTCACTTGGATATCAAAAAGAAAGGAGCACTAACCATCACAGAATGTGATGAAAATATTTTAAAAGTAAGGGGATTTCATACTAGTTAGTCAAGTGAAGTGAAGGTTAAGATTACATTACTTAGCTGAAAAAAATATAAAAGTCCTCATGATCTAGGTAGTAGCTATTTGAAAGAAATTCTGGGAACAATTGCATGAGATTGAACTCTAAAGGTTGTAACAAAATATTGGCTTACTATATTTACTATGGATGTTATGGAAGAAGGAGATTAATGAACAAATGGAAATTATTCTTTAATATTTATTTTACTTATAAGACAGAAGATATTATATTTGTTTCCTAACTCAGTGACATTGAATCAAAGAAAAACTTATTTTGTAGAAGGGAGAGAAGATTATAGGAGGTAAATACTAAATTTAGCGTCACAGGCTAAAGTATAGTATATACAGAAGAAGTTAACTAGGAGTGGTTTATGTATCTAAATCACATATGTATATATACACACATATATGTTTAGATACATATATATGTCTTACATTTGTTCATAGTTGTATGTAACAAATAGGTTTAAGTATGTAAATATATATTTGATTCACTTTTATTATTACTCAGGGTCAATTAAGAGAAACCTGTGAAAGGGAAAATAATTGTGCAATATCCAGAATTAAGAGACTAGTATAAGAAAGTATTTTTGAAGTATAAATAAAATTTAAGTATTATATATTTCCACATATAGTTTGGGAGTATCATCTTAGAACTGTACAGTGGAGAAAAATTCAAAGAAAGCAGTGCTGGAAAACTAAAGATCCAGGAATTTGTATGGCTTCTCTAAAGAGGTAACAGGACTCTGAATAACACTGGCCATTGAGATGATGGAGTGAACATCGTTGAGACAGATGTTAAAAAGTATCCATTACAAAGGAGGAGTGGATACAAAGACTGCACAAGGAGATCTGAAAGTTCTGTTACAGTCTTGTAAGGTGAAATTTGATGAGGCTGATTTAGAGAAAGGATTTAAAAGAATAGATTCATAATAATCTTAAATGAGAGACTAAGAGTAGAAAAAAATAACTGAAAATGCAAACTATCTTCAAGGACCTTGGGGAATTGAGTGATTTCAGAAAAAGTCAGTGTCGAGTCCCAGGAAGAAGATGAAGAGATGGTTCCGAGAAAAGTTTCACACATGGAGGGTAAGGTTACCTGATGACAGTTCTTGAGTTCCAGGAATGAAGTGAAAGAATTTGAGATTTAGGGCTGGTTTTGAAGGGTTATAAATCAACTTTTCCAGTATATAAAACCACATGTGGATTAGAAATTGGCTTTTAGGGAACAGCAGGACAAGATTATCTTTCTGTTGATACCTAAAATATCAGCTAAGATGAGGTGACCCTGTGAACGGTGGAGAGCAGATGTCAGTTCTCATTGAGCTTCCTCTAGAATTTGTTCCCTCAACATTTTAACATAATGGGATCAAAACGCTGGGTAAATGAGTTCAAGTTTCACTGAATAAAAAGTATGCCTCAAGTCCTTGGGGTGGGGGGGCTTATTAAGTGCTGGGCAGACCTTTCAATGAAGGGTATGAGGTGAAGTATTAGGAAACTCTTCCAAGCTTTAGGAAATTACTAAAGCAATGCTAGGATGAAAAGTTGTGTTGTAGGAACTCTCTAGTACCAATTTCAAATAAAGATAGGCTGCAGTATGCTCACAAAAAATGCTTCTTATACAAGTCTGTAATAGGGCTAAGAAAATCCCACAATACTAAGACAGCCACAAGAAAGGAGTGCAATATGAAATAACATGCACATAAATTTTAATTCTGCATACATTGTGCACTAAAATAATTAAACAGGCTGTTTCTAACACTATAAAATTAGATGTTAAACCACTATGAAGCATTTGAAGTAATGAATTTATTAGGGCATCACAAAATTTGAATTTTTTAGTAGAGACAATATTTTAATAGTTATGTATAAGTTATTTTAAACAAAAAATAGTGTTAAACATTTTTTCTGCTAAGAGAATTGGATAGATTCTTAAAGCTATAATAAAGGAAAATAATTGAAACGCTTATTGCTCAATACAAAACCAATATGTAGAGTCAAAATTTGTACAAACATAAGGCTTTTGTGGATATGGGTTGTCTCACTTTACATGGATGTATCATGGGAACATGTGACCCTATCTACTACATCCTCCTAACATGCTTCCTAAGTTTCAGGTAACAATTGCAATTTCTTTGATACTGCGCCTAAGTTCCATTTTCAGAAGGATGTCTCTTCTTCACAGAAGTGGAGGCAGCCTAGTAACACTGATAGAAAGAAGAGAGGTTGCACTGAGGCAGAAAGAAGTGCCATCCTTTATAATATTTGAAATGATCAGTTACCAAGTACAGTGATCTTTTACATTATTTTTCTTGTCTTGCAGTAGTTTTCCCTCGTATCTTGTATAATAGTCTCCTGTACAGTTATTTCCAGGAACATGTCACAGATTCAATCAATTTGGAATGACACAGCACTATCATTCCATCAGCGTTCAAGCACTTCCAAGAATGATGAAAAGGCATGGTACTGCCTTAGGCTTCTAGGGTGACATGTACATTGTGAGGTGGTTAGTCCTACTGAACAGCTGTCAATTATACAAACGTTTGAAAATAGTGACTTTCCTGTTTTTGAGAATACTTCAAAAACTTGACTGGTGTACCTGATATGCTTCTATCATGGGCCTGTAATTTCCTCTATAAACCACAAATGAAAAGCTATGAAGCACAGATAAAATTGATGTATTCGCTATCTGACTCTGTATAATGATGTTTAATTAAAATGCATTTAGTATCAAGGAAATTAATTTTGCACAATTAATAATACCAAATGTCAGATGAGTAAAGAAAACCATTGGGTACATTGCTCAAACTATTGTCAACTAATTTTAATTATCATTTCTATGAGATTTTGCTTCTATATAGCCTTACATACCTGTTCTTCATTGGAGAAGATGATACTGAAAATGTGTTCATGTTTCCAAAATAAAACTATTCATTGTTCAATACATAAAAAGTCAGTTTTCTTTAACTTGTCGAACCCAAAATAACTTTAATCACATGTCCATAAGCAAATTTCATGTAGCCATAATACTTGTTCTAGCAGTTGTTTTGAGGGCAGATTTTAAAGAAAAGGGAAGTTTTGTGTGAATGAGACCTGTGGCTTCCATTGCTTTCTCTGAAAGAACAAAGCGTACTTGCGATGCATTTCAATTTACATAGAATATATGCAGCAAAGTTCCAAAAGTTGATTGCTTGTTATTCTGATACGTTCTCTAATTTATTTTCAGTTGAAATTATCAGGTTAATTTGTAGAGATGAGCTAAAGACACTGGGGATAGAGGGAAACAGTTTGTGCTAGCATTCATTCATCAAATATTAGATCAAATTAAATAGAGAAAATATAACTGAATGATCAGTATTCAAGTTTATGACTTCAATTTTCTTTTCTGTTCTATTTCAGGCTACTGCTACACTCTACTAAACAATAAGATACCATTGCAGGCTAAATAAACATTTTTATAATGTGTGTTGACTAACATATGAGAACAGTCTAATTTTTTAGAGGCATTTAAAAAACTTCTCTCAGCTATCAGCAGAAATTTCATCTGTGATTACATTTTAGCTAGTACATGGTGCAGGAAACGGTTTGTTCTTGACTGTGCCAGAATTCCTGCAGGAATCAATGTCAAGGCGGACAGAACTGCCAGTACATAAGTTAGGTCCACATATTCAAGTATAATTTAATTTCCATTAATAGTTTCGAAAATGAGAGAGTAGATACCATGTGAAAGAATAGCCACCAGAGCATCTATACATCTATTTTAACACCTGAATTTATTAAATGCACAAATGCACACATACACAGAAGCACACACATAGGCACATGCACGCACACATATGCAAACAACAGTACACAGATGTACACATTATTGTTCCTTAGATCTACCGAAATTAGATACCATAAAGGGTTATGGATACGAATTTACTACATCCTGCACAATAGAATCATCTGAGGTTTAAAAATTGTGAATTATTAGAAATATAATATTTAGCATATATTGACATTTTTAAGATCAAAACCATCACTGCATTACATATCCAGGACAAGGCAAAGCTGAATGCATTTTCTTTGGTGCCTTCATTTTGAAGCTACTTGTTCTTATCTTCCCTCTTTCTTTCCATTCCTTATAGGTTAGGTTCTGTGATACCAGTCCCATAAAGTTTTGCCATGATTTTTTGATCTTAGATATTTGCAGATTAAGTGAACTTACATAAACTTTAAATGATGGAATTGCATATCTAAAAATTAGCTTTTTAAAACACACACAAAAGCAACTTGGAGTGGGAGATATATTTTAATCTAACTACATATAAATAAAAGTGACTAGAGAAAATCTATACATCTAACAGCGTTTGGCTAAGTGACAAAATTGGTAACATAAAAGAGGCAGAGTGGAAGAGTATTTTTATGTATGTAGCACATGGAGTTAGTTCAAAGCTGGAAATGGCATAGAATGATTATTAAGTACACTGAGTAGGATCAAAAGTTAAAGATAGTAATAGGTATGTATATATGAGATCACCTGGCTAGAAAAATAACTGAGCTACAAAATAAAATTGAGACATTAATAGAACCTGCTAATTTATAATATTACTGTAGGCACTTAAGATAAACTGTTTGGAGAAGAAAACATGTGCTTAATTCCCTGCTTCAATACTAAGCAATGGCAATAAAATTGTATGTTATTATTTCCTGGAAAAGGGTATGAATAGTTACTTAAGTTTCTCATTTTTTCCAGTGTTACATAGTGTAAACATATTTTAAGATGTTAGTTCATGTTCTTTGTTTTCATGTGGTTTGTAACAAAAAGATCCATATGCAACATATGTACCAGCTCTCTATGATGAACACATTACTAATAAACTAATAAAAAGTGGAAACACTAAGCCGGGCGTGGTGGCTCACACCTGTAATCCCAGCACTGGGGAGGCTGAGGCAGGAGGATTGGTGCGAGTTTGAGACCAGCCTGGGCTACAAAAGTGAGCCCAAGGCCAGCCTGAACTGCATAGTGAGGCCCTGTCTCAAAAAGACAAAAAAAAAAAAAAAAAAAGTGGAAACGCTAAGTGAGTAAGTATGGGGCAAGTAGATGAAAAATAAAGTTTATAGAGAATCTTTGTGTAATGAAAATGATTCAGAAATAATAGTTAATGGAAAATATATAAAGAACCTGAAATTATAGGCAGTTTTCTGAACTGCAAAGATTTAATAACATTTGACACATTTATCCTCAGTGGAAATTTTCACACAGTGTAGACTGACCAGTCCTTTAGGACATTTGGATCCTCACCATCCCCTAAACTCATAATGTGATACTTCTTCACCGAATGCACTCAGGTACATTTTATCACCTATCATTACCATAATGAAGTGGTGTATTTTCTTCAGTGAGAAGAGCCAAGAGGAACTACTTACTTCCATTCTCCAATAATATCAACTTAGAAAAATTTATCTTGGTTTTCACTCACTCTGAAAAAGGAAAGATTATGTCTATGTGGTTTAGGTTTTATAGACTAGTAAGAGTGGTCAGGTTAGGCAGGACTCCTTTCCTTATCTGTCTAAAAACTCCAGACAATGATTTATTACTGTATGAACTCACTAACATTCATTATCCTTCCAAAGTATTTAATTACAACACTACCAGCACTAGATTTTATACCATTCTATCCTACTTAAATCAATTAGTAAACATATATTTGTTACTGTCTTCCTATTAAAGGGCCATGTGCTAGGCCATATCATCCCAAAGATTTATGCTCCTGTTGAATACACTGCCATAATTCTAAAGATTTGTCTAAAGGTTGACCTAATGGGTACACCCACTCGGGAACTCGTTCTGTTCCTCTCTCAGATAGGCATTTTCTTTCCCTCAATAAATATGTCCTGCTCATTAATTTTTTTTTACAATATTTTACTTCATTTAAAATGATTTGAGGGCCATCCAAATAGTTCAAAAGGTTAAAGCACTTACAAACAGTTGATGGAGATGGGGTTCAATCCTTGGGGCTACCATGACAGCCCTGCCCCTGGGGCACGCTGAGATGGCAATTGAGACTGGGTGTGGTGGCATGTGCACCTCTAATCCCAGCTCTTGAGAAGCTCTGCACAGGCGGATCTCTATGAGTCCAACGTCGTAGAGATACCCTGAACATCCTGTAGACCCTTCCCAAAAATAAAAAAAAAATAAATAAAAGTAAGCAAACAAATAAATAATTTACTACATCTGTGAAATTTTTCCTTTACTATCTATAACCTATCAGGTTCTTTCATGTTAAGTCACATTGTTATCTCATGTACATTTCTTTGTTTTACTGATATTTTGAGTTGTCTATTTTATGTTTTATTTTTTTTTCAATTTTTTAATTGTTTAAATTTAACAATGGTTATTTTACATGTTTTCATCATCAGATCAGTTTAGATTAATACACATAGGTATATAAGATTGATCAAACAATTAAACATTAATCTTTCTAAATCCACATTACTTTTTTTTTTCTTTTCTCCCTTCTTTTCTTTGAAAGTTGACATATTGCATATTGTCCTCACAATCATTCTATAGAGTGCAGTGTGTGGGCATGATCCATCTCCCTATTGATGTTGCATAGAAAAAAGAAAGAAAAAAAAAAAGGAAAGAATATACTTCTCTTTGGATTAAGAGGAAGCAGATACATAGACAGTCAAAGGTTTTGCAATTGCAGTGTGCCATCAGTGAAGCTTGTGATGTTGGAGGCTATTGAATCTAAGCCTCCTAAAGCTCATCTCACCAATCTAGCTCTGCGTTCCATGCATTGTAATTAAGGATTTTTTGTTTTTTTTTTCTTGCTGGGTGGTCAAGGGCAAGTCAAAGCAAGACCTGTATAACTAAACATTCTTTTTTTTTTTTTTTTTTTTTTTTTTTTTTTTTTTTTTTTTTA